>DF360168.1:0-11284 GCA_000787875.1 Solanum virginianum | reverse complement strand
GAGCTGGGGGTACTAAGAGTCCGGATAACCGAGATAGGGGTTTATACTCATCAACCATGTGAGGGATTTGTACTTTTCCACCAGGGTGATAGGGTGAGATTATCATCAACCACATTAGGGGTCTATACTTCACCACCAGGGTGATGGGGTGAGATCATCATCAACCAACTAAGGGGTTTGTACTTTTGATATCTTTCTTGGTCTCTTCTACACATATTATATCCTATATGAGCATGAGCTACTTAAGCATGTTTTACTTGAGCATTGGTCATACATGCCATATTATTATAAGCCTTTTGCCTATTGTTATGCATTTTGATTATGATGCCTATATCTTGTTGCATTGCATCCTACATACTTAGTACATTTAAATGTACTAACATATACTTTTGCCTACATAAGATCACCCTGTAAGAACTAGAGCCAAGTTGATCCTCCTCCTCCTCCACGTGGCTAATTTGGTATTACTCAAGCTAGTTGGTGAGAGCTCCATTCCGGGGACGTTGACCTATTTCTCTTATTATGTATTAAGATACTCTTCTTTATGTTCTATTTTGACTATGAGGGTGAGCCCGATTACTTTGTCTTGGTCCCCCCTCTTATCTAAGTAGTAGAGATATTTCTCAGACCTATTATGTATCTATGATATAAGCTTTGACTCTTGTCTCTTGATTATGATATTATGCAAGCTTTTCCCTAGTTCCTTTTTCCCCCATTCTTACTCTTTATGTCTTGTATATGCTTCCTTGACCAATGATGTGTAATGATAAGTTAAGAGGCTTGTTTGGGGTTTTTTCGGGTTCCCCATTCGCCTTGTCTCATCTAGGCCCTAGGCTTGGGTCATGCAACAGAGTTGGCAGCCTACCAACTCAAAGGGATAACATAAATATGGTACAACCAATGAAAGGAAGAGAAGGGAGTTGACTATGTGGTGCTTTGAGAAGAATTCAAGGCAACCTTCCTTAATCGGTTCATTCCCCTTGATCTTAGGGAAGCTAAGTTGGTGGAATTAATAAATTTGAGACAAGGATCCATGAGTGTGAGGGAGTGTGTCCTCAAGTTTACCCAACTTTCAAAGTTTTCTCCTCACTTGATTGTCGACTCAAGGTCGAGAATGAACAATTTTATTATAGATGTCTCTGACTTTGTTAGTGAAGAATGCCAGTCCGCCATGTTGATTAGTGAATGGACTTGTCACGTTTAATGACCTATGTCAAAAAAATGGAAGAGGAGAAATTAAGGACGAGAAAGGGGTATGAGGCCAAGAGGGCCCATTTAGAGGGTAAGTTCCAAAGGAGTGGCTAGTTACATCAAGGCCAAAGGCCTACTCATGCATTTAATAAGAGGGTTGCGAATGATCTTCCAAGGGCCCATGGTGTAAGGGGTGTGGCTCCTATTAATGTGTTCTAAAGTGTCGTAAGGGTCATAGTGGCCCATGTTTGAGGAAAACCGGTGCTGTTATGGTTGTGGTAAGAGGGGCATAAGGTGATGGATTGCCCTCGAAACCACAACAATGGTAAGGAGGTTCATCCACAAGGTGCTAACACGATCCTATTATGGAGAGATGGCTGACAAGATGGTGCCCAAGGCACAACCGGTTCTATGCTTTGCATGGGAGGCAAGGGGTTGATGAAGTCCCTAATGTTGTTACCGGTATGTTGAAAATTTTTGACTTTGATGTGTATATATTGATTGATCCGAGTGCCACTCTTTCTTTTATTACCCCTTTTGTTGTCCAAATGTTCCATGTTGACCTTGAGTTATTGCATGAGTCATATGAAGTGTCTACTCTTATTGATGCATCTATTGTTGCTAGAAAAGTTTATAAAAGTTATCCTATTTGTATCTTGCATAAAGTGTTGCCTTGTGATCTTGTTGAGTTAGGCTTGGTTAATTTTGATGTCATTCTTGGGATGAGTTGGTTGCATGCCTACTATGCTTCTATTGAGTGTAGAACCCGTAGGGTCAAATTCCAATTTCTAAATAAACCCATCCTTGAGTGGGAAAGTCAAGATGTGGTGGTCAAGGGTAGATTCATCTCTTGCATTAAAGCCTGTAAGCTGATCTCTAAGGGGGGTCTTTACCATCTCGTGAGGGTTAGGGATATGAAGTCTAAGTTCCTTCCCATAGAGACAGTTCCGATTGTAAATGAGTTTCTTGAATTGTAAGGGCTAGGGATGTGGAGTCTAAATTCCTTCCCATAGAGTCAGTTCCAGTTGTAAATGGGTTTCTTGATATCTTTCTAAATGAGCTTCCCAGTGTTCCTCTCGAAAAGGAAATAGACTTTGGCATAGACCTCCTCCTGATACTCGACCTATTTTTTCCCCCTTACTGTATGGCCCCGGCGGAGTTGAAGGAACAATTGAGCGGATTGTTAGATAAGGGATTTATTAGACCTAGCCAATCATCTTGGGGTGCTTCGGTGTTGTTTGTGAAAAAGAAGGATGGTCCCCTAGGATGTGTATTGACTACCGACAACTCAATAGGGACACCATCAAGAATAGGTATCCTCTTCCAAGGATTGATGATTTGTTTGACCAATTGCAAGGGGCTAGCAATTGCTCTAAGATTGATCTTCGGTCCGGGTATCATCAAGTGAAAGTGAGGGAGTGTGATATTCCCAAGATGGTCTTCCGGACTAGATATGGGCATTATGAGTTTGTTGTGATGTCTTTTTGTGTTGACCAATGTACTATCCATCTTTATGGACCTAATGAATAGGATATTTAAACCCTACCTTGATTACTTTGTTGTGGTCTTCATTGATGGCACTCTTGATCTATTCTTGTGGTGAAGAGGAGCATAGGGCTCATTTGAGGGTAGTGTTACAACGATTGAGGGAGGAGAAATTGTATGCTAAATATGAAAAGTGAGAATTTTGGTTGAAGGAGGTGGCTTTCTTAGGGCATGTGGTATCGGGGGATGGTATAAAGGTGGATCCTAAAAAGACCGATGTGATTAGAAATTGGCCTAAACCATTGATCCCAGCAGACATTAGGTGTTTCTTGGGCTTAGTGGGCTATTATCGGAGGTTTGTGAATGAGTTTTCTTCTATTGCTTCTCTATGACAAAATTGACTTAGAAGAAGGCCAAGTTTGTGTGGTCCGATGAATGTGAAAGAAGTTTCCAAACATTAAAAGACAAGCTTATGTCCACTTTTATATTGTCACTACCAGATGGGCTTGACGGATTTGTAGACTACTGTGATGCTTCCTGGGTTTGTTTGGGTTGTGTGTTGATGTAAAATGGCAAGGTCATAGCTTATGCTTCTAGACAACTCAAAGTACATGAAAGGAACTACCCTACCCATGATCTAGAGTTAGCCGCCATTGTATTTACATTAAAGATTTGGCATTACAATTTATATGGGGTGATGTTGATGTCTTCATCGATCGAGCTAAGAGCATCTTTATTCCTACAAAAAATGGTGGATGTAAAAATCCACAATAGATCGTAACCTTCAAGTCACACATTGCTTGCTACCACATCATTTCAAACGAAGTTTTACCATAATTTAAAAAGATTTCGGCTAGAAGCATTCAAGTACTGTAATGTGCTTCTCCATAGGTATCTGGTAACTATATGTGTAGGGGGATAATGGGCAATTTGACAACAAAAGCAATAATAAGAGCCTCCAATATGTCTTCAGTTAAAAGATCTTAACTTGAGGCAAATGAGATGGTTAGAGCTTCTTAAGGACTATGACATGAGTGTGCACTATCATCCTGGTAAGGCAAATATGGTGGCAGATGCCTTGAGTAGGATATCCATGGGTCGCCTAGCTCATTTTGACGGTAATGAGAAGGTAGGGAGGTGCATCAGTTGACTAGATTAGGAGTTAGGTTGGAAGAGGATGGTAATAGTGGTGTGGTTGTTGTATGTGTTGATAGTTTAATAGAAAGGATCCTTGATAAGGCCCATAACTCTTCTTATTCTATCCATCCCGGCTCCACCAAAATACATAGAGATTTGAGAGATGTGTATTGGTGGGGAGGCATGAAGAGGGACATTGCCAAATTCGTTTATGATTGTCACACTTGTCAACAAGGCAAAGCTGAACATCAAAAACCGGGTAGCCTAACCCAAGACATTAAGGTTCCTACTTAGAAGTGGGAAGAGATAAATATGGATTTTGTGGTTGGGTTGGCCAAGTCTAGGAAAGGTTTTTATTCTGTTTGGGTTGTGGTTAATAGGATGACAAAATTGGCTCACTTTCTACCCGTTAAGACCTCATTTGCGGCTAAGATCATGCAAGGTTGTACATTCATTACTTGGTCAGGTTGCATGGGGTTCGTTTGTCCATCATATCAGATCGTGGGACACAATTCACTTCACACTTTTGGAGGTCCTTCCAAAGGGGTCTTGGTAGTAGAGTGAAGCTTAGAGGACCATCCAAACCCTTAAGGATATGCTTAGGGCATGTGTGTTCGAGCTTAAAGGTAGTTGGGATGACCATCTTCTGTTGATTGAGTTAGCCCACAACAATAGCTATCATTGTAGTATCGGTATGGCTCCTTTTGAGGCTCTCTATGGGAGATGTTGTAGATCACCGGTCGGATGGTTTGAGGTTGGTGAGATGTCTTTGTTGGGACCAGATCTGGGTATGGAGGCTCTTGAGAAGGTTAGGATGATTAGGGAAAAGTTGAAGATGGCCCAAAGTATTCAAAAATCCTATGCCAATGTGAGAAGAAGAGATCTTGAATTCAAAGTTGGTGATTGGGTCTACATAAAGGTTTCATCCTTGAAGGATGTTGTCCATTTTGGTCAGAAGGTGAGTTAAGCCCAAGATATGTTTGTCCTTATGAGGTCATGAGGAGGGTTGGCAAGGTAGCTTATGAGTTGAGGTTTCCTAGTAAGATGGAATTGGTTCATCCAGAGTTCCATGTGTCCATGTTGAGGAAATATGTGGGTGATCCGAATACCATTGTGCCTCTTGATGTTGTGGGTATTGTTAAGGATAATTTCACATATGAAGAGGTTTCGGTTCATATTTTGGATAGGCAAGTGAAGAGGTTTAGAAACAAAGAGGTGGCTTTTGTTAAGGTCCTTTGGAAGAATCAACAAGTTGAGAATGCTACTTGGGATGCCAAAGCGGACATGAAAAAGCAGTATCCTTACCTTTTCCACTCTACTCAAGCCTAAGGTATTGATCGAAGTCCTTTATTTGATCACAAGTCTTAAGTTCAGCCCCATGTCATTGCATATGTTCATGTTTAAATTGAAGAGTTCATGATGATTTTACACTTATGATAAAGTTTTTGAAGTTATATTTAAGTGCATTGTTGATGTGCTGTCAAAATATAGCATATTCAGTGCCTGAAATAAGGGATTTTGTGAGTTCTTAATGCAACTTTTTTTGGTTTTTATGAGTTTTGGTGTTGTTTTTTTAGAAAAGTTAGGTTGGCAAGATTTTTGAAGAGAAGTTGCATATTTTGCTTAATCATAGGACATACGAGCTACAAGTCATAGCCCAAGCTATGAGTTGTAGGGTGTGTCATAGCAAGAATCAGAGACCAAAAATTCAAAAATCTGCTAAGGGGAGGTCACCCCAACGAGGCTATCCTATAAGACGTAGCTCTCTCATAGGGACATACGAGCTACAAGTCATAGCCCAAGCTATGAGTTGTAGGGTGTGTCATAGCAAGAATCAGAGACCAAAAATTCAAAAATCTGCTAAGGGGAGGTCACCCCAACGAGGCTATCCTATAAGACGTAGCTCTCTCATAGGGACATACGAGCTACAAGTCATAGCCCAAGCTATGAGTTGTAGGGTGTGTCATAGCAAGAATCAGAGACCAAAAATTCAAAAATCTGCTAAGGGGAGGTCACCCCAACGAGGCTATCCTATAAGACGTAGCTCTCTCCACGATTCGTATAGGTGGACTCATAGTAGGAATTAGAGAGCCAAAATGTTGGACCAAAAAATTGAAGGCTAAGACCACAAGAGAAACATACGAGCCATAGCTCAAGCAATGACTTATATCCATGGGTCGTACTGTTTTAGTCCAAGGTGCTATGAACTTGATACGAGACCCAGACTATGACTCATAGGTCACCCTATGAGTCATACCTACAAGGCGTATTAGTTGACAACTATCTTTTCTGTGTTATTTTTAGGGTTTATTTGTAAACACTATAAATACATTTAGTTTTGGTTTTAGAAAGAGATTCCAAGTTTTTTTAGGATAGAAATTGCATTTGAATATTCTCTCAAGAATATTTTAGGGTTTTAGATTAGTTTATTATTTTCTCTTGGAAAACTCATTTTAGGGATTGCAAATTTTGCTTCATACTCATTGTTGATTAATCAACCTTTTGGGTTTGCAACTTGTGGTGTCTACAATCTTCATTGTTTTTGGCAAAACTCTCAACTATGTCATTTATTTGTATTTTTGCTTCTTTTACCTTAGCCATGAGTAGCTAAGCACCCACAACTTGGGGTTGTGGGAATCATGGGTAGTTATAAATATGGATTTTGTGGTTGGGTCCCAACACCATAATGAAAGGAGTAGGTTACACAAATAATGAAATGCGTTGGAGGTAGAACAACACATGAACTTTATTTAGTAGAACAAACTCGTATATCTTGGTCATCTTCTACTATTAGGGTCTGCATGTATTGTCTATTCCCCTTCATTATGATTGTAATTTGGTAGTGGCCAACAGTAAACCCTTCCTAATATCACTAGCCCGACCAAGGTAGTGATGAATAGGAAAAGGGAAGTAGATGACATGATTTGATTGAAGTGTTCTCATCTAATCAACCAAACATGACCAAGGGGAGGTTGACTGAGAAAATTGGTAACTGTTAGTTGGCACGCCATGGTGGCCAACCAAGTGCCATGGTGAAATTCAACCTTCACCTTCACAAGAGGGCTGGAAGAACCTAAGTTACCATCCTACATACGAATTTCCAATTGTAAATATGTTACCTAGGGTAATCGAGTCAACGAACCATGGTGAACATAATTCCCAAGTTGTCCCTAAAATTGAGTGTTTTCTCGCCAATTGTAGTTATGTTACCTAGGGTAATCGAGTCAGCAGACCATGATGAACACAATTCCTAAGTTATCCCCAAGATAGAGTATTCCCTCGCATCATAGTTTAGTGTTTATTTTACTTTGTTTTTTTAAATCACAAACCCCCTCCATTTAGAGATTTTAGTTACTTATGCTTGAAATGATTAGTAGTGAATTTTTGTAGTCAAGCACCGTATTCCCTATAGATTCGACCCTAACCTTTGGTTAGGTTAATTGTTGACAGCGATTGCTTTCTTGTTGGATAGTGAACATCATCAAAAATTATGGCGCCGTTGTCAGGGAATATGGCTAGGTCTTGATTGAATTCACTATTAGTTAGTTCTAGTTTTGATTTTTAGATTCTCTTGTATTTTACTTTTGTTTTTTAATTTTGTTTTTTGATCTTATTTGCAGGGTGTACTAGGTTGTATACCCAACATAAAGAGCCAAGGAAATCCCTTAGCTCCACTCAATTTGGGGATCCATCGACTACCAAGAAGAATGACTCAAGTGAATGAGGATACCGAGGCTGAGGAGGATATAAATACGAATGAGGATATGGGTAGAGAGGAGAATCCACAACCAAGGGGTAATAGGCCACAACTTAGGGACTTCAATGAAAACGCTTATCGATGGAATCAATATCGATTGAACCCTATGGCTATAGATGTTACTGGTGCCATAGTACTGCCTCCTTTACTGGCAGATACTAAGTTCACTGTATCGAGTCGATTTCTCCAAATTCTCCAAAATTACGAAATATTCACAAGGCTACCTTCGGAGGATCTCTACCGCCATCTTCAAAATGTGGTGTTTGTTTGCAAGAGTGTAATGGGGACACAAAACCTTTCTCTTGATGTTGTTGGTTTAAGAGTTTTTCCATTGTCATTGACCGACAATGCAGCTGTATGGTTGTCCGAGTGTCACGCCCCAATGTCCTGTTAAGGCTAACTGGCACCCGCTGCCGATAAGGCTTGAGAGAACCAACCTGTATCCATATGCTTCCTATACATATTATAAGGGACTCCTACGTTCAACATGCCTTTAAGAAAGTAAAAGGAATAACAAGCCAAAAGAAAATGCATATGACTAGGCCGTTGGGGCCACGTTGTCTAAAGTATGAGACATGACCACACTTTAATTTACATAGTCTACAAAGCCTCTAGATAAGTAGAAGTATCTGATATGGGTTGATACAGGCCCTGCCTCAACTAACTGTACCATACTAAAAATATAAGCTCTATACACGCAAAGCTCCAAAGCAACCTGGAGCTTGGTAACGGTAGCTGGATATCCTCTACTCTTACTGGGGAGATCTACCAGCACTTGTACCTGCAACATGAAATGCAGGTCCCCCTTAAGGGATGTCAGTATGGGATAATGTACTGAATATGTAAGGCAGGAAATACTATATAGGAAGTAGCAACTCAAATGAAACTATGCACTAGTGTTGGATAAGAGACTACCTTTAGTTATATTGTGGGATCATGTATTTTATGTTCTTTTTTTTTTACTTTGCCTTTACTGTATAATCTATGCATAACATGTAATACAAATGACCAGTTGATAGTGGTAAATCTATATCAAGATCAGCCCTGGCTAGGCTTTTCCTTTAACACCTTGGGCTACCCCCTGTGATAGGATCGACCCTGGCTAGGTGATTTTTCCACCCCTCGGGTTTCCACCCATCAATAAGCAATATATATACACTTTATCTTTCAATTACTTTTGAGATAATTCCTTTGGGTGGTCATAATATTGGAACTGGAGAACTGTAGATACAACATATGACATGTAAATAATCACAAAATACAACACCATAATGAAAGGAGTAGGTTACACAAATAATGAAATGCGTTGGAGGGAGAACAACACATGAACTTTATTTAGTAGAACAAACTCGTATATCTTGGTATCCAAGTATGTATGCAGATTTGAAGGTGACAATGTATGAGAGCATATGAACATGTGAAAGAGTGGAGACACGATTACTAGTTGTGTCAGAGTTGGTATGCGCCTTTATGTGCCAAGGCAGAATCTAGATTTCATGCCATGTAATATAGAATCAAGTAGCCTTACATACCTCACTGTATGACCTCGCTATCACCTTGAGACAACCTTCCCTTCCTCCCAATATTTATATACAGTATAGTAGGTTAAAACTAGCATTAGCAGACAATAGACATATCTTAGCAGCCCAATCTCATAAAGAAACAACATACGGGCAACAAGCGTAGAATTATAAACCCAGGCGTGTTCTTTTAACCTTTCCACCCCTAATTGCATTGTCTAATACACATTATTACATACATATTATATATAGCCTATTTTAATGCCATAACAGCTTTCAACAGCTCACAAAGAACAACACATAACAATTCTACACGACATACAAATAGGCAGCATAACGTTACATCCCTTTGCTACATTTCGATGTCGATAATTCCAACCCTGTTCCAACTTTAACCAAACTGTATCCAATGTTTTTACACATAAAACTAGTCTTATGATAGTCCATAAGTAGTCCCAAATTAGGTGAAAGTCATGAAACAACAATTTCCAATTATCAGCCCACAAGTTCGTACTAAGAACATAATTGTGATATCATATAAGAACTCACTTTTGTGGACTTTAAAAGTGGTGCAGCAACTTAGTTACATCATTGACAAACTAAAAATTGTGAAAAACATAAGTCTTACTTCATAATTCAGCCAACCAAGAAGAGAAAATCCTCTTGAGCAACAAGAAGCGTTCACTACAATCCTTAGGACACATGCTATCCAAATTTCCAGCACAAGCATAACTAGCATATACTTGTTTTTCATAGGATAAGTATAACAAATACATAGATATTTTCACTTACCTTAGACTTAAAGATTCAGATTTTCTTCAAGAACCCTAGAGGGTTGTATTGGCTGCCTTGATATGAAGCAAAGAGTTAAGAAGAGAGTTTTTAGGAAAGCTGAAAGTGTTTCCAAAGTGACAATGACTTAAGGGGCTATTTTTATCCCATTTAAAAAGACTCTTGGCCAACATTCTTTTGAGGTTTTGACCACATATTAACACTTTTTACTAAGTGGTAGATGCTGCAGCTTGACCCTCACACTTAGGCCTAAATGGGTCTCAAAGTTGATGGGCCTTAGCTGCCCATTTTCCCAAATTCCTCTTCACTTAGTTTGAGCCCAATTATTCAAGTGGGTTGTGATGCACTTGGGCTCTTTTATAATTAATCTTAGGATGTAAGCATAGTCCATTTATGATGCTAAAACATGGGTTGAAGTTACACCCTTAACATGGACTTTATTCATAATCAGACTTGGACAAATTCGACGTTAGGCCTCATTTCTGTTTAGCTAGCAAATTTAAGCTAAACAAGTAGGTGACTCACCTGCGGGCATCCTAAGTCCTAAAAGCACCTCAATTCTCTTTCTTTGTTTAAGGTCGTGATATCCTCAATTTGACTTAAAACATATTTAGACCCGACCCTCTTCAGCGTTAGACATACATATCGCCCTCTACTTGAGATTCAAAAAACATTGGTGCTAATTTGTAAAGCCATATCATTTTTCATTTGCATAGTACTAGTATTATAAGATGTGGATGTTACATCCTCCCCCATTAGGAATATTCGTCCTCGAGTGTTAGCATAAGTATATATTTTAGCCATGTTTACTGTAATAAATGTTCAAACACACATACCTATTAAGGCTCCCAATTTTGCATGTTGTACTTCACCCTTAGCTTCAAATAAGTGACGGTATATTGATTTCATCGCATCCTCAGCGTCCCACATTATCTCTTCTGCCTGCTGGTTCCTTAAAAAGTACTTTCACTGAAGCTATTTCTTATTCCTTAGCTTCTTAACTTGATAATCTAGAATAGCAATAGGTACCTCTTCATAGGTGAGATCTTTTATAACCTTGACATCCTCAATAGGAGTGATACGGGATGGGTTACCTATGCATTTTCAGAATATTGAGACATGGAAAACTGGATGAACTATTGAAAGCTCTTGGGGTAACTCTAGTTCATATACAACCTGTTCGAACCTCTTAATAATCTGATATGGCCCTATGTAATGTGGGCTTAGTTTTCCTTTCTTACCAAATCTCATAACCACTTTCATAGGAGATACCTTTAAGAATAGCCAATCCCCTACTGAAAACTCTAGTTATCTCCTTCTAGCATCTGCATATGATTTATAATGACTTTGGGCTGTTTCTAGCCGCTACTGTATTACTTTAACCTTTTCCATGGCTTGTTGT
>DF360169.1:80398-90475 GCA_000787875.1 Solanum virginianum | reverse complement strand
ATTTTGATCGAATTTTGTTCGAGTTTGTCTAGTATCTTTTTCTGTTTGTTCTGAGTATTCTCTATTAGGTCAAGTAGTCTTATTATGGTTTTATTATTTTCTTGAGCTTTTTCACTTAAAGTTATTATTAAGTCTATTAATGTATTATATTTTTTGTCTTCAGAATGCAGCGTATGTTCCCCTATACTAAAATTGCACCTTATTACTGTATTATCTTTCAATATTCTAAATTGTTTTTCAGGGTGAATTGTTAGGTCTAAATACTCGACATTCTTTAGGGGATCTATTGTTTTCAAATATTTTTTAATAAGATAGCTCTATCCTGATGGAGTATTTACTTTACACTGTTTTTCTTGAAATTTTATTTTCTGTGTACAGATTTCTATGTCTCGTCTAATACCTTCTAACTCCCACCTTAATGCACTTATAATTTCTTGACTAAGGGGCCTACGTACTATTGGGTTAGTTGGGTCCGTAGTCTCTACTATGTGTAGATATGTACTCAATGCCTTCTCTAATTGTATGAATTGTCATCTTTATTTTACTTCCCTGTAATAAAACCAGTATTTTAATAGAATTATTGTAGTAAATCTTTGTGTTCTCCTAAAGGGAAAAGGCATAAATTACCCCCGAAGTTGTTCCGAAAAGTTATTTACACACCTTCGCTATCTAAGTGACCTATTACACACCTATACTTCTCAAAAGAAAAAATATTACACACTTTAAAATTGACATGACAAAATAAAAAAAATAAAAATAAAAGTAGGCGCATCAGAATTAGCTTTAAAGTTAAAAAGAAAAATTAAAATACCCCTTATACCCCCTCCCCTATCCACATCTTATCTTCTTCACATCCCACCATTGTTATCTTCTTGACATTAACAAGAACAACCCAAAAATAAGTTACATAAAAAATACAACTCTTTTACCCTTAAATTTCTCAGCAAGAAGAATCAAAATAGTATCAAGTGTAATTCTTAACCGAAGCTTTGTAAGCTTTGAGTTTTGTTTATTAATGAAGGGTTTCTTTATCTTATAAGCAGGGTAAAATTTTCAGAATTACATAGTGGTTGGATCACTAATGGATTTCGAGCATTCCTTGGTGGTCATTGCTGAAAGTTTCTTCTTTGCAATTTTAGTGAAGAAGATGTAATTATTACATATTTTTAATAATTAATTAGGGATTATTAGTATAAAATATAGTTAATAAAAGAAAAATCATTGATTAAGGAAAAGAAAACAAAAAGATATAAAAAAATTATAACTCCTGATGTAGTGCTAACATGGCGCTGACATGGCAGCAAGTGTAAGACACCACTTGCTTATGAGAGTGGTGTTACACTTCTACGTGTGTAATAGTTTCACTTTTGGGAAGTATATGTGTGTAATAGGTCACTTACATAGTTAAGGTGTGTAAATGACTTTTTGCAATAACTTCGGAGGGGAATTTATGCCTTTTCCCTTCTCATAAATGTTCTATAAAAGATTCTATATTTAAGTATCCTTGTAACCTATATTCTAGTCTTGATATTATATCTATTAACTCCTCTAGTCTCTGATTATTCTCTTTAGAGTTATTAAATCTGGTATATTCAAGATATAAACTACTTAGTTGTTCTTTAGTCGTTAAATATGATTTAGTATTTTTTTCGATGGTCTTCGCATTTAAAATAGGTACCCAAAACCCCTTGCTCTAATACTAAGATGATACGAGAAATATGAATAAAAAGAGTCTAAAGATAAAAATTACAAGTCTAAAAGTCGTCTAATGACAAGTTGATAGTATAACGATAAAATAACGAAAAATTAAATAAAATAACGATACAAAAATGATACGAGAGATATGAATAAATAGAGTCTAAAGATAAAATTACAAGTCTAAAAGTAGTCTAGTGACAAGTTGATAGTATAACAGAAAAATAATGAAAAATTTAATAAAATAATGAGAAACATTAGTTAAAAAAATCAAAAAAATATTGTTTCTTGTCAAAAATTTGAACTAGTCCTACTCGGTACTCACTCTCTCATATATGTCTTAGGTTAAAAAACTAATACATTTTTCTAATTTCTCCGATACCCTTTTATTTTTTTAATCTACCCTTTTCATCTCTTCCTCTTAAACCTATATACTTAATAATTTCTTCTTTAACCCCACCCCGGATATGGCAATTAATCTGTCCTTGAAAGTCTTTTGGACCTTTAAAGCCTTAGAATCCTAGGAAATTACAGGTTAATCCACTATTATTATTAAGAAGTTAAAAGGCTAACCATCTACTAAGGGTTAGATTACATGAATATTTTCAAACATAATACTTAAACATAATATACATGATACTTCATAACTTGAACATAGGATAACAACAATACATGATAACATAAATTCAAACATAATGTACATATGACCACATATTCTTGGGGGAGAAAATAGAAAGTAAAATGTACGAACTTACATGACTTAGACTGACAGAGGTTTCTCTTCCAGGAAACCCGGTGGACTCCTACAAGCTTGTGAAATTACTAAGCACATTAATTTACAACAACAGATTTAATTTAGCTAGGAGAATTCTTTTTTTGGTTGAGGAATGGTTGGATATATAAGGTACATGAAAGGGAAGGAGAATATATTGCTAAGAGAGAGGAGTTCTTATACCTAGCTCTTATTTTTTCATGTCCTTTTCTTCAGCATTTAATCATCTATTTATAGGGAATTTTGGACTTGAAAATCGGACTTGAAAACCTTGGATATAAAATATCCTTGGAACATAGGCATGCAACCACCCATTTCCACCTATAGCCCTTCACTTGCAAACGCCCATGTCTTCTTATAATATTGCCTCATTTTCTACACTTCACATGGTCATTTTGACCTTTTAGCCTAGTTGTCCAAATATTCCTTTCTGCCATAATATTTCTTATCTGCCACTGTTTGTTGTCCTTTCACATCTACTTGGTTGACATCTTATTTTGTTATTTTTTGTAACATCTGTCCATATGTCTAGATTGTGCAGTGCGATCGAATCGAAGCTCATTCCCGAATCATCGTCCATTCCATCATAAACCTCATCATCTGAGTCATACTATGTTCCTTTGTCTTTCATGTCTTCATACCTGTCTTGAAGCTCTTATTTAGTAATTTGCAAATATTTTTCCAAAGTTTTTTCTATTAGTTTTTCCATTTTTTCTTTCTTTTTTTGTCTTGATTTATTTGTCTTTTTCTTAGATGACTCATCTCGTAGTGTTGCAGGGATTATCCGTAATATTTTCTCATTAGTTACATTTTTTTGCAAAGTGTCAGTCATCAACGGATTTGATGAGTCTTTACCGACTATCATTTAAGCCGGACTAGCTGTGTCCATATCCGACACAGCGGATATACTTGCATTCATTGGGGAATGCACACCCATCAATGAATTTAATAAGTCTTTACCGGCCACTGTTTGAGCTAGACTAGCTGTGTCCATATCCAACATAGTTGATCTTTTTGCATTCATTGGGGAATGCACACCCGTCTCATCAATTTTTATTGGAGATGGAGAACTCTGAGGATTTTTGTTGCAATCATCCATGCTTATCTGTGTTTGATATAACTCGAATTTTACTGTTTGTAGACATTCCTCCTTTATTTTTAATTTTTCTATGAGTCTGGAATTTTCTTGCACTGGTGTTTCATTCTTAAAATTCAATCTTTTAAATGCCTCGGTCATTAAAGAGCAATGGTCACAAAAAATTATTTTACTAGTATCTTTTTGGATATTATAATGGATAGTGTGTCCTAGATTATATCTGTAAGGGTTGGAGAAATATAAGAGTTGGGTCCTAATATTCATCTAGCATAGTCTAATACTTCATTGAGATCATTAAAACCTTTGAAAAGTGGGGCTTTGACACCTTGTATGGAATCTACAACTTCTATCCATGTCTAAAAAATGCCATTTGTCTTTCCATGCATAACTACCTAGTATTTAAATATTATTTCTATACTTTTGTCTGTGAAATATTGACATAGTACATTTACTACCGCTATTAAATATTTATTTTCTTTTTTAGTATAGGCTATCTAAGAATTATCTACTAGATACCTTTGTTGTTTATCTATTACATATTCAAGTAATACCCTAAAAGATAAATTAGACAGTGGATAGAATATTAAATTATGCTTTCCAAAATACATTCTCTTCATTGTTTATATTGCTACTATCTGAGGTTTGAAATGAACATTACCTAAAACTATTTACGCATAAGAGTCTGGAGTTGATGGCTAAACATTCACTATTGTCATGACCCAAGTGTAGGTCCTGGATGTGAGAATGGATCCAAACATGCCTCTTAGTATATCAATCATACATCCTTGGTAACGGAAGAAAAGTAAACAACATCAAAAAAATATAAACAAGGATAAAAGGACTAAGAAAAGTCTTTAATAGCATAAATCATTGAGAGTCAAAGCTCAAGCACCATTACATCATTACTTCCAACAACATCTCTAAACATAGAATTAAGAGGGGGCCACGACACTTTTCGGTCTCACCCTGATAGTGTAAAGAGTTCAACATTAAGAAATGGCAAAGGCAAGAGTAGTGTAGCTAATGTCCCCAAACTTTGAGGACTCACCAATAACTTGTCTTCAAGATGACCAATTAGCCATGGGGAGGATGATTGTGTAGGGCTCTGGTTCCTACATTGTGAGTATGCGTTGGTATGTTTGAATGTACTAAGTATGTAGGATGCAATGCAACAAGAGATAGGCAACATGGTAAAAATGCATAAACATAGGCAATGGATAGTATAATAATAACAGTATGGCATGCATGATCAATTCTTGAAGTAAAACATGCTCGTATAGAACATATTACATGTGTAGGAAGAGATCATCATCATAGACCAAACACCTAATACTTGGAATCTAAGGTGTAGCACCCTTTGGATGGTGATTGAGGTATCTACCCCTCAATTGGTAGTACATGCCCAGCACCCCCCGACAAAGTGGTCAAGGTATATACCCCTCAATTTGGTAGTACGGACCTAGCACCCCTAGTTAAGGTGGTCAAGGCATATACCCCTGAACGTGGTAGTACAGGCCTAACACCCCTGACAAGGTGGTCAAGGTATATACCCCTCAACATGGTAGTACAGGCCTAGCACCTCCCTATAAGGTGGTCAAGGTATATACCCCTCAATGTGGTAGTTCGGGCTTAGCACCCCCCAACAAGGTGGTCAAGGTATATACCCCTCAACATAGTAGTACGGGCCTAGCACCCCATGACAAGGTGATTGAGGCATATAACCCCCTCAATAAGGTGTGGTCACTTGCAAGACCATAGATACTTTTCATGGAATTAAAATATACATACATTCCTTTCATTATCATAAAGTCACCTAGCTCATAAGCCAGACAATAGACCTTCATTACCTAAAGTTCCCTTAACTGCATGTGTCATCAAAAACTTGGCGGGTGTGTAATGCTAGTTCAAAATCATGCAATTCAAGAGTAAAATCATGTGCATGTGTCATCAAAAACTTGGCGGGGGTGTAATGCTAGGTCAAAATCATGCAATTCAAGAGTAAAATCATGTGAGAAAACTTAGTGTAAATCTACCCACCAACACTTGGTAATACCCTCATGCAAGCTACATTAAAACCCCTAATCAAATCTCATCATAGAACATAATTTCATAGCTCAAAATATGCTTAAATAGTCCACATTTCATGAAACCCCAGCATAGTTTGTAATCAAATTCAAAAGAATACCCATAATTAAATCAACTTGAAAATATGCAATTGACATAAAAAGGAAGGTTGGGAACCATGGGTGAAAGGACCCAATGGTTGAAACCCACATACCTTAAATTTGGGGATTTCTTTGATGAAGATTTGAATGAGATCTTGAAGCTTGAATGAATTTCTTGATATCCATAATGAGTTTCGGACTTGATTTTGGATGTAATATTTGGCTAAGTGTTAGAGAGGGTTTTGGGGAATGTATTGAATGATATGGGTTGAAAAATAACTAAGTATAGGTGTTTTTATGCATAGAAAGGCTTAGGCACAAGACCCCAAAGCCTTAGGCAAAAATAAGAAAATTGGCAACAAAATACACTACTCCGCGACGGCTCTGCATCGTGGAGCTAACGTAGACTGCCACTGAAGTTGAAATATTTGGAAAACAAAATTTTGATACGGTTTCAGTAAAATCAGGGATAGACCTATTTACCACTCAATTTTTCTCCTTGATCAAGAATATAAAGTCGAATTTTTGATATCATGCACGGATATTGAGATATATGGAAATTATGATTATAGACACTTTGGAGGCACATTTTCGGGCACTTTTTGGGGCGTTTCAATATCTCCCCCTTGGAAATATTCATCCCCAAATGTCAAAGAAGCATACATAATAAGAGTAATCATGAAGGAATTAGCCCAAACAAGAATTCAATAATGCACTTAAACAACACTTTCATAAAATCTCAACATAAGTGTCAAAATCACCATGAATTTATCAACATAAACATGAATGCTTGCAGATGACATAAGGGCTGAAAGACAAGGCTTGAAATCATATAGGGGACTTGAATAGTAACTTAGTCTTGAGTATAATGAAAGAGATAGGGATATCGCTTTTGCATGTCCGCTTAGACTTCCCATGTGGCACTTTCAACTTGTTGGTTTCTCTAAAGAACCTTAATGGAATCTATATCCTTGTTCCTCAACTACTTCACTTGTCAACCAAAAATTTCTACAGAAACCTCTTTATAAGTCAAATTGTCTTCAACAAAACCCACAACATGTAGAGGCACAATAGCACTTGGGTCACCGACACAATTCCTCAACATAGACACATAGAAGACCAGATGAACCATATGCATGTCATTGGGCAACTTCAACTCATAGGACACCTTACTAATCCTTCTCAACACTCTATAGGGACCCACCAATCTTGAACTCAATTTACCCTTCTTAAAAAAATAAACCACGCCCTTCATAGGTGAGATCTTCAAATAGACCCAATCACCAACCTTAAATTCAAGGTCCCTTCTTCTCACATCGGCATAAGACCTTTATCTACTTTCGTCTGTTTTCAATCTTTCTCTTATCATCCTCACCTTCTCCATGGCCTCCGTAACCAAATCCGGGCCCAACAAAGCCATCTCCCCCACCTTAAACCATCCAATCAAGGATCTACAATTTCTACCATAAAAAGTATCAAACTGAGCCATACCAATGCTTGAATGATAGCTATTATTGTAAGACACCCCATGCAATCTAACCAACTCATGAATGTATAATCTAGCATAATCTTTGGCACCACAAGTATTCTTAATCGATAGAAAATACACCGACTTTGTATTCTATCAACAACAACCTTAATAGAATCAAAGTGCTTTCTAGTCTTAGGCAACCCAACCACAAAATCCATGTTAATCTCCTCCCATATCCAAGTAGGAACCTTTATATCTTGGGCTAGCCCACCTAGCCTTTGATGCTCGACTTTCACTTATTGGCAATTATGACAACCGAATACAAACTTAGCAGTATCTCTCTTTACACTACCCCACCAAAACACTTCCCTCAAATCTCTATATATCTTGGTCGAACCGGGGTGAATAGAATAGAAAGAATTATGAGTCTCATCTAAGATCTTCTTTCTTAAGTCATCAACACAAGATACACACAATCTACTTTGGTACCTAAGGGCACCATCTGCCTATTGGGAGAAAACCTCTACCTTACAATCTCTCACCAATGCCTTCAATTCTAACAAGGCAGGGTCAAGATCTTGCTTTGCCTTCACCTCTTCAATCAATGAAGATTTAGAACCATCAATCACCATTATCAACCTTCTCCAACCTAACTACCAATCTAGCCAACTGATGGACCTCCCTCAAGATTTGTAACACCACCCTTAAGTGATCCATATACTCATCCTCACTATGGGAATAGATCAATATATCATAAATAAAAACCACCATTAACAAATCAAGGTAGGGTTTAAAGACCGTATTCATAAGATCCATGAAGATAGCTATAATACCCCACACTTTATATGTATGAGTACTATGTACATCAAACATGATATGGACTTTCAAATTAGTGCCATTTTAAAAAGTGTTTGAATCTTGCGTTAAAGGGCGATATGTGTATATAATGCTGGAGAGGGTCGAGCATTGGCATGTTTTGTGTCAAATTGAGGAGATTGCAACCTTAAATAAAGTGAGAGAATTGAGGTACTTGTAGGACTTAGGAAGCTAGTAGGTGAGTCAGCTACTTGCTTAGCTTAAGCTTGCTACTTAAATGGAGATAAGGCCCGACGTCTAATTTGTCCAATTCCAATTATAAATTGAATGTTACAATTGCCACATGGCAGCTCCAAAGCGAAGTGTGCTAGTTAAACGGAGACGAGGCCCGACGTCGAATTTGTCCAATTTCGATTATGAATAAAGTCCGAGTTAAGGGTGTATCTTTGGCCTATGTTTTAGTACTATAAGTGGGCTGTATTTACAGTCCAACATGAATAATTAAAGAGGCCCAATTACATCCTAATTCACTTAACTAAATGGGCCAAACCTTAAGTGTAGAGTAAGTTGGAAATTGGCAGCCAAGGCCCATCTGTTTGGAGCCCAATAAGGCCCAAGTGAAATGGGTTAAGTAGCTGTATCACTAGCTTAGTATGTAAGGCTAATAAGGCCTTAGTAAGTTGGCCAAATCTCACTTTAAAAAGGGACTAAAGCGGCTCCCACAAGTCATTCTAATTTGGACACAAGAAAAATCAGATTGCTCTTTACATTTCCTCTCAACGTTTTCTTGGTTTTCCAAAAGAGACCTTAAGGCTTGTTTGACAAACCCTACATATGAGGGAAAAGGTAAGTAAGCGTACTTGTGAGTTTACCATAGTTTTCTCATGACAAACAAGAGGTTATGTTAGTTATGTTGATGCTGAAATTATTGGACAGCATATGTTGGGAATGTTGTTGTGTGTACTCTTGTTAATTAAAATGATTTTTCTCTTCTTGGTTGGCTGTATTATGAAGTAATACTTATTTCCTTAACAAAATGTGGTTTGGTAGTTGTGTAATAAGGCGGATTCACTGCTTGTCCAGTCCGCAAAAGTAAGTTCTTATGTGACGTCGCAATTGTGTTCTTGATTGGAACTTGTGGCGAATTTGTCCAATTCTGGCTGATGTATATAAAGCTATTACTTCACATCTTTCATGACTGATTTGGTACTTTTATGAGACTGTTTTAAGGCTATTATTATGTATAAATGTGTTGAGGACAAGCTGGTTAAATTTGGGATAGTTTTGGGATTGTTGACATCGAAAGGTAGCGAAAAGATGTAACGTTATGCTGTCCGTTTGTTTGCTGTATAGAATAGTTATTTGTTCTGTTATGTGGACTGTTATAAGGCTGTTATGGTACTACAATAGGCATTACATGATGTGTAGATGAGAATGTGCATTAGAAAATACAATTAGAGACGAAAACATTGGAAGAATACGCTTGAGTTATAACTACACGTTTGCTGTCCGTGTATTGTTTATGTATAAAATTGGATTGCCAAGATGTGTTTGTTAGCTGATAATGTTAGTTTTATTACTTATTATGTTGTAGTTAAATATTTGGAGGAAAGAAAGGTTATCCGGGTTATTGTTGCCAAATAATGTCCATAAGTTGTTACATCTCATACGCACTCTATTAATTGTGGAACGTACTCTCTTCATTTTCATAGTGTCTTGTATAGTTATTTACATGTCACATATTGTATATACCAGCTCCAATAAAGTGACCACCATAAGAACAATCTCAAAGGTAATTGAAAGGTAAAGTATATTGATTATAGGTAGGGGGCAGCCCGAGGGGTGGAAGAATCACCTAGCCAATGTTGATCTTATCATGGGGGGCAGCCTACGGGGCTAAGGAAGAGCCTACCCAGGGTCGATCCCGATATAATTTACCCCTGATATGTTGGGCATTTATAGTACATGGTGTACACAGATTTTACAGTAAAGGTAAAGTGATATAAAGAATATAAAGTATATGATCCCACAATATAACTACAGGTGGTCTTTTATCATACCT
>DF360169.1:67683-80326 GCA_000787875.1 Solanum virginianum | reverse complement strand
TTTCCTACCTTACATATTCAGTACATTATCTTGTACTGACGTCCCTTATGGGGGACCTACATTTCATGCTGCAGGTACAGGTGCTAGTAGATCTTTCCCCAATAGGAGTACAGGATATCCAGCTGTGGTGACCAAGCTCCAGGTTGCTTCGGGGCTTTGCATGTCTAGAGCTTATGTTTTATATTGTACAATTAGTCAAGGTGGGGCCTATCCCGACCCTTATCAGATACTTGTCATTATTTAGAGGCTTTGTAGATTATGTAAATTAAAGTATGGTCATATCTCGTACTATGGATAGTGTGGCCCCAACGGCCTAGTCATATGCATTTCCTTTTGGCTTGCTATTATGTTTACTTCCCTAAAGATATGTTGAGTATAAAACATCTTCTAATGTGTATAGAAAGCGCATAGATACAGGTTGGTTCTCCCGGGCCTTATCGACAATGGGTGCCAGTCCGCCTTAATGGGATTTGGGGTTTAGAAACAGTCCAAAGGCATCACAAATCATATAAGGATATTAGAAGAAGAGGGTCGGAATTCTTCGTAGGCGATTGGGTATTCTTAAAGGTATCTCCAATGAAAGGGGTTATGAGATTTGGCAAGAAAGGGAAACTGAGCCCACATTACATTGGACAATATCAGATTATTAAGAGATTTGGGCAGGTTGCATATGAACTAGAGCTACCCCAAGAGCTTTCAATGATTGATCAAGTTTTCCATGTCTCGATGCTTCGCAAATGCATAGGTGACCCATCCCATATCACTTCTATCGAGGATGTCCAGGTTGCAGAAGATCTCACATACAAAGTGGTACCTATTGGTATTCTAGATTGGCAAGTTAAGAAGCTAAGAAATAAGGAAATAGCTTCAGTCAAAGTACTTTGGAGAAACCAGCAGGCCAAAGAGATAACATAGGAGGCTGAGGATATGATAAAATCAAAATACCCTTACTTATTTGAAGCTAAAGAGAAAGTGCAAGATGCAGAATTGGGACACTAATAGGTACGTGTAGTTGAATACTTAATATGTTATCAAAAATCTGTGTGAGTAAAGTTTTGAATGTGGTTAAGCTACTTAATTGTGCTAACATTCGTGGATGAATGTTCCTAAGGGGGGAGGATGTAATACCCCACACTTTATATGTATGAGTAATATGTACATCAAACATGATATGGACTTTCAAATTTGTTCCAACTTTTAAAAGTGTTTGAATCTCGCGTTAAAGGGTAATGTGTGTGTCTAATGCTAGAGAGGGTCGAGCATAGGCATGTTTTGTGTCAAATTAAGGAGATTGTAAACAGGTGTATCTTTGGCCTATGTTTTAGTACTATAAGAAGGCTGTATTTACAGCCCAACATGAAGAATTAAAGAGGCCCAATTACATCCTAATTTACTTAACTAAATGGGTCAAACCTTAAGTGTAGAGTAAGTTGTAAATTGGCAGCCAAGGCCCATCTGTTTGGATCCTATTAAGGCCCAATTGAAATGCGTTAAGTAGCTACATCACCAGATTAGTATGTAAGGCTAAGAAGGCCTTAGTAAGTTGGCCAAATCTCACTTTAAAAATGGACTAAAGCACCTCTCACAAGTCATTCTAATTTGGACACAAGAACAATTAGATTGCTCTCTACATTTCCTCTCAATGTTTTCTTGGTTTTCCAAGTAGCTTCAAGAGAGTTTAAGGCTTGTTTGACAAGCCCTACACATGAGGGTAAAAGTAAGTAGGTGTACTTGTGTGTTTACCATAGTTTTCTCATGACAAACAAGAGGTTATGTTAGTTATGTTGATGCTGAAATTGTTGGACAGCATATGTTGGGAATGTTGTTGTGTGTTTTCTTGTTAATTAAAAAGATTTTACTCTTCTTGGTTGGCCATATTATGAAGTAATACTTATTTCCTTAACAAAGGTGGTTTGGTGGTAGTGTAATAAGGCGGATTCACTGCTTGTCCAGTCCACAAAATTAAGTTCTTATGTGACATCGCAATTGTATTCTTGATTTGAATTTGTGGGCTTATGTATATAAAGCTATTGCTTCACGTCTTTCATGACTGATTTGTTACTATTATGAGACCGTTTTTAGACTATTGAAGGCTTTTATGGTACTACAATAGGCTGTACATGATGTGTAGATGAGAATGTACATTAGAAAATACAATTAGAGATGAAAACGTTGGAAGAATACGCTTGAGTTATAACTACACGTTTGCTGCCCGTGTATTGTTTATGTATAAAATTGGGTTGCCAAGATGTGTTTGTTGGATGCTAATGTTAGTTTTATTACTTATTATGCTATAGTTAAATATTTTGAGGAAGGGAAGGTTATCCCGAGGTAATAGCGAGGTCGTACAGCGAGGTATGTAAAGCTATTTTCTTTCATATTACTTGGCATGAAATCTAGAGTCTTCCTTGGCACATAAAGGCACTTACCAACTCCGATATGACTGTTAATTGTGTCGCCACTCTTTCACATGTTCATATGCTTTCCTACGTAGTCACCTTCATAGCTACATACATATATGGATACCAACATATATGGGTTATTGTTGCCAAATAAAGTCCATAAGTTGTTACATCTCATATGCACTCCATTAATTATGGAACGTACTCTCTTCATTGTCATAGTGTCTTGTATAGTTATCTACATATCACATGTTGTATATACAGTTCTATAGCTCCAATAATGTGACCATTATAAGAACATCTCAAAGTTAATTGAAAGGTAAAGTATATTGATTATAGATAGGGGGCAGCCCGAGGGGTGGAAGAATCACCTAGCCAGGCTCGATCCAATCACGGAGGGCAACCCGAAGGGCTAAGGAAGAACCTAGCCAGGGTCAATCCCGATACAGTTTACCCCTGATCAGTTGGGAATTTATAGTACATGCTATGCACAGATTTTATAGTAAAGGTAAAGTGATATAAAGAATATAAAGTATATGATCTCACAATATAACTACAGGTGGTCTCCTATCATGCATTAGTGCATAGTTTCATTAGAGTTGTTATTTCATATATAGTGTTTTCTGCCTTCCATATTCAGTACATTATCTCATACTAATGTCCCTTATGGGGGACCTGCATTTCATGTTGCAGATATAGGTGCTAGTAGATCTCCCCAGTAGGAGTACAGGATATCCAGCTATGGTTACCAAGCTCCAGGTTGCTTTGGGGCTTTGCATGTCTAGAGCTTATGTTTTGTATTTTATAGTTAGTCAAGGCGGGGCCTGTCCCGACCTTTATCAGATACTTGTCATTATTTAGAGGCTTTGTAGACTATGTAAATTAAAGTGTGGTCATATCTCGTACTATGGAAAGTATGGCCCCAACGGCCTAGTCATATACATTTACTTTTGGCTTGTTATTATGTTTACTTCCCTAAAGATATGTTGAGTATAGAACATCTTCTAATGTGTATAGAAAGCGCATAGATACAGGTTGGTTCTCCCGGGCCTTATCGTCAGTGGGTGCTGGTTCGCCTTAATAGGATTTGGGGCGTGACAATAGCTAGTGAATTAGTCAACCCGAAGGACATTACCACAAACTGATAGTGCTCATACCTAGTCCGGAAGTCCTTTTTGGAAATGTCATACTCCCTCACTTTCACTTGGTGATACTCGGACCTAAGATCAATCTTAGAGAAGTGACTAGCCCCTTGAAGTTGGTCAGAAAGAACATTAATCCTTGGTAGAGGATACTTATTCTTTATGGTGACTCTATTAAGTTGCCGGTAGTCAATGCACATTCTAAGAGTGCATCCTTCTTCTTCATAAACAAGAATGGTGCACCCCAAGGTAATTGACAAGGTCTTATAAATCTCTTCTCCAACAAATCCCTCATTTGTTCTTTTAATGCCTTCAACTTCACCGAGTCCATACGGTAAGGGGGAATGGAAATAGGTTTAGTATCGGGAAGGAGGTCTATGCCAAAATCTATTTCGCTTATGTGAGGAACACCGGGAAGCTCATTAGGAAAGACATCAATGAACTCATTAACCACCAAAACCTATCTACAGGAAGGACTTTGGACTTAACATCACTAACCCTCACAAGATGACAGAGTGATGTTTATGCTCCAATAGTAAAGCGGTCGTAGTCAGGTATAAACCTAACCAGCAGTTAGGGTCGAATCCACTAGGAATACGGGGCTTGACTATGTTTATCTTCTAATAATCATTTCATGCATTGATCACTATATTCTCTAAAATTGGGGGGGTTGTGATTCAAAATAAAGAATAAAAATAAATATTACACTATTTATGCAAGAAGACAATCAAATTGAGGAACCACTTGGGAATTATGTTCCTTATGATTCCTTGACTCATAACTCTAATTAGGAATTATTTTAGGGAGAACTTGGGAATTGTGTTCATCATGGTTCATTGACTCGATTACTTTAGGTAACATAACTACAATTGGAAATTCGCATGCAGGACTGTAAATTAGGTTCTTCCAGCTCTCTTATGAAGGTGAAGGTCGAATTTCACCATAGCACTTCGTCGACAACTATGGTGTGCCAACTAACTGTTACCCATTATCCCAGTCAATCTCCCCTTGGTCAGGTTTGGCTAATTAGATGAGAGCACATCAATCAAATCCTATCATATACTTTCCTTTTTCTATTTGTCACTACCTTGGTCGGGATCGTGATAGTAGGTAGGGTTTGGTGTTGGCCGCCACCAAACAACAATCAAAGAGAAGGGAAATAAACAATACATGAAAACACTCAATCAAAGAAATGCACAAAGTCTAGATAATTTCAAGTCAATTTCTCACGGTTCCCACAACCCCAAGTTGTGGGTGCTTAGTTACTCATGACTAAGGAGAAAACAACAACAATGAATATGAGAGACATAGTTGAAAGATTACCCAAAACAATGAAGAAGAAAAACACCTTTGAGTTGAAAACCACAAGCTTGGATTAATGAAAGATGAGTACAATGCGGTATTCAATCCCCCAAAATGGGTCTTCAAATTAAAAAATAAAATCTACACTAAACCCTAGAAATATTCAAGAGAGAATATTCAAAGTGATGGAATCTCAAAAGTATTCAAAAGTCTCCTCCTAAAACCCTAACATTAAGTATTTATACTGTTTACAAAAACACCCTAAAAATAAAATAGAAAATATAGCTGGCAGCAATTACGCCTCACAAATACGACTCGTAGGGTGACCTACGAGTCATAATTGGGGTTTTGTAGTCAGCTCTTGGTATTTTGGACTTGACTGCTATGACCCACTATTATGGGTCATTGCTTGGGCTACGACACGTATGATTTTCTCGTAATCTAGGCCTGTTGTTCTTAGTCCAAAGTTTTGGCTCACTGTTCTTTGCTATGATCCCCACCTATACGAGTCGTAATAATACCTATGATTCGTAGGGCAGCCTCGTATTACAGAACTTCACTTTGCAGATTCTTAATTTTGCTCACCTTTTCTTGCTACAAGGGCATCCTACGACTCGTAGCTTGAACTACAACTCGTAGGGTGGCTTGTATATCCCGTACTTCAACAAAATTTGTAATTTTCTCCCAAAATCATGCCGAACTATATTTGCTGCCAGAAGAACAAAAAAATATATAAAAACTATAAAAAGTCAAATTAAGAACTTGCAAAATCCATTGTTTCAGGCATCAAATGTGTTGCATTTTGACAACATATCAACACCCTCAACTTAGAACTGTTGCTTGTCTTCAAGCGATGACTTAATCTAAGTAGATAATGAGAAATACATGCCAACTACTCTATTAGCATATACAACACTTAACTCCAATTCAGGAACCCAACTCTCATTTTCAAAACATGATTGCAAAGCTACCAGGCAAACCAAAGACAATGTTACATCTAACAATCCAACTATGACAAGTGAAGGAGTATCATCCATCCACAGTCACAGAACAAGTCATATGTTAATCATTCAATGCAAATGCCTTTATAGAAAAGAAGTCCCTATATTATACTCAAAAAGTAATCGAAGTTCGGGGACTGTGCAGGAATTTTCACTCTCACAAATGAAACGAATGCATGATTACCAACACTATAGGCTTGCCCCTATACTCAAACTCCAAACTGTCGACTAGTTGAACTAAGACCACTTAAGGACTTAATTGGCTTGTAACGTAGGCTCATGGGGCTTTGGTATGGCATTTTAGGCAAGTAGTGACTAAAAGCTATCCTTGAACCACATTTTTCAACATTTTACCTCCACAATTCAACCATTTTCATTATATTCTCCCTTATTCTTCCTTTTCAAGCTTTACCGGGTGCTTTTGTTTCCTTTTCAGTTGTGCCTTATTTTTGAACTTATTTTGCTATTCTTTTCAAACCAAGGCACTTTTCTTTTCTTTTTCTCTCACCTGACACTGACCACCTTATTTTCATTACTTTACCAAAACAAAGGCCATCCTCAACTTAGGCTTTTAGCCTGAGGTGAAGTACACTATATCTATTTCTTGAACCAGGGGCACTTTTAGTAGCCACCCTCAACTTAGGCTTCTTGCCTCAATCAAGGTTCATATGTTCAAAGATAGACCAGGGTCAGTATCAATGTATTTAACAAAACAAAGCTAGGCTAGCTAGGTGTCAAGAAAGAAAAGGTACATGTAAAGCTCAAATATTTGGAACAAAGGATTAACTGCTACATTTGGTCGATCATTTAGGCAAAAGTGGGACAACTTAAATGAACAATAGCCTAAGAGCCCTTCCTAATAAACCACATCTCTAGTCTAATCTTAGGTAAAAAGGCAAGTTCTGAATTGGCACACAATGCAAGAATAAGACAAAATAAGCTCACACACACATGGCATCGCATACACAATCAACATAGACTTGTAGATCATGCTTTAAGCATCAATTTACTTTCTTTTTATTAGAACAAACATTGCCAAATAATACAGAATTAACATAGACTCACAGATCATGGTTTAAGCATCAACTTGCCTTCTTTTTATGAGAACAAACATTGCCAAATAATCATATACAAGGTTTCAATGGTAAGTAACAATCCCAAAAATTTTGAAGGTACCTAATTTTCAAAACATTCATAAATCATTTCAAGATTATATATATATCAAAAGATAGTAATCATTATACATCTACAAATTATCTGCACTACCTAAACATGTCGGTTCAATAGAAATTAAAAACATCCACAAGGAAAAAGAAACATGGCAAAAAAATCTTAGGATAAAAAATAGGAGAAGTTATGGACTAAAGGCTACTTAGACCACCCTAATCCGTAACTTCTCATCCCCCACCAAAAGAAATACTTTGTCCTCAAAGTAAACACATACATACACATGCACACACATATATATACACATATATTAACTTTTAAAATCCAAAATGAGAAACAATCATCTAACAAGTTAGATGAAAACCCAATATCCAAAATAAAACATCCATAAAAACAAAAATAAAACAAATTGTCTAAAGAAAAACATAAAGAGAACAAAGTATCCAAAAACATCAATAAGGTCGGGGGGGTCAAAATTATCAAACACATGGTGCTTAAGCACCGGTATCCATATGATCCTAGGGGTCCTAAGGTCCAACTGCCTTCTCGGTGGTTTGGGCTATAGCTGTACCTGAGCTCTCGGCTCCTCGTACTATCTACTGCTCCCGGTCTCTCCTTATAGCCACCATAGCTAATGACCCTTTCACCACCATATCAGTAATCTGATCTTCCAGTGCTATAACCTCATCATCAATCCTGGGTCTCTTCTGGCTCACGGCTACGTCATCACTCTTGAGGGGCCTCTTTTTATGGCATACAAGCGGTTATCGAATAAGTCAAACACATCATTACCCATCGGTGCCTCCTTCAAGGCTGCTATTGGAACCGCTAACATCTTCAACAGATTGACCTTGAACTTGGCCGACTCATCCTTCATAGCAACCATATCAGCGCACCGTGCATCATTGCTCTAACTCTCAGATCTACCATCTCATGAGTGTATGCCTTGTGCCTCTCCTCTGACTCCTGGAACGTCTAACAAACCTAAGGTTTGAGCTGGCTCTTCAACCTGCTCAGTTGGAGCTCCATCTTTGCTAACCTGTGCACCAAAGCCTGAAAAGCCAAAGCAGACATAAGGGGATAGTCTGCGGAATCAACCTGAGTAGTGGAAGGTACTGGTGCTGATATGTTAGAGGATGTCATCGCCTTAGTATCAATAGCTGGAGGTGGCTCTGAAGCAACTAGAGTAGAACTGGTGCTGGCTGGAATCGTCTCCTGAGTCTGTAACTCTAGAGGAAATGGATCTAGAATAGGAGGAGAAGTTGCTCACTATAGGGCCATCGAGTTTTCATCAGCCTTAATCAGGCTGGGATTCATAGTATGCACGACCTCTATATGAGGATCCAAGAAAAGGAAGATACATACCTCTGCCTCATTACATAATCTATGTATCCGGATGGAAAAAGAAAATGAGGTCTGGGTATAAATTGCCAACTCGTGGATCTGCTCGGCCATGACTGAGGCCCAATAAATCTTGTAGCCAACTAGAATGATAGCTAGTAGTACAACTCTCTCCAAGGTGATCACATTATCCATAAAAGTAGGCCTTATATGCCAAGGAATAATAAACCATAAAATTTGCCCCAGAATGAGGGGTGGGGTTTTACAATTTGATCGGCGTGGTTTGTAACCCACGTAGGCTCAAAACCCTCCTTATAAATCTAGATAGTTATCCACCTACGGAGCTCAATTTTTACCTCAACATTCTTCTCGCTCGCTGCTTTCCTTATCTCTACAATTCTATCATCATACTCTGTAATGGAATGAGGTACCCTGTAGTTCAGCCCGAATTGAACCCTACTAATAGTCTCCTCAAGATGTCTACTACCTAACCCCTGACTAAGACTTTTTGCAACCTCGGCCGCTCTATAGCTTTTTTCCCTCTAGGAAGATCTCGGAGAATAGTCGCATTATAGACGGCATAGAATTCCCGGACTTGATATAGGACATACTTGCCCAACCTTTGTGATAGCCATCCAAACATACGATGGTCATTCTCAGCCTCTAAATTTGGCACCCTATTTAGCCCGAAGTTATTTAATCTCGACTCCTCGTGAAATTACCGAACATGCTTTCCCTGTCCTTTTAGCTCTAACCCCTTGTTGTAGATAGGTTTCATGCCCTTGATTCCCCATCTGACATTTCTAGGATCTGTAGAGGTGATAGAATGATTGGCCTTAGTGTGCTAAGACTGAGAAGCCTCTATCGAACTGGTCTCAGAGTGAGAGGAAGTCACCTGCGCATACTGCTATCAGACCCATCACTATCACCCTTCTCCTAAGACTAGGAAGGGCTATCAACTTCTATTGGGGTTTGTGCAGTGTGGACTCTAGTCTGAGGCACACTTACCTCAGGGTAAATGCGGATACTATGGACTTCCACGAATCTCTCAAATTGCTCTATCTCGGAGGACTCATCAACTAACTTTCCCTTGAAGGCCTAGATAGCTTGTTTATTTTTTGGAGGCATGTTTCCTGAAAATCAACTCCATATATAAAATGAGCACCATAATGTTTAATCAAACATGACTCACATAAGAGAAAAAACCAAGAATAACAAAAATCAACAAAAGAAACACAAACAAATATGCACTGAACCAGTTGCAAGTATGCAGATACGAGGCACATGTATGACTAGTATGGTGACCTACGAGTCATATAGTACCCTCGTAGGGCCAAGGTACCTAAGAAATTATCCTTCTGATCATAGATACGAGACTCAGGTATGATTCATAGAGTAACCTACGAGTTGTAGCCTAAGATTGTAGTAGGTATCAGAATATAATTCAAAATAAGACAGTTCCTATGAGTCCCTCACTACGGTTCATTGTGGACACTACAGGTCATAGATGAGTCTTGTATGGTAAGTGATAAGGAACCATAGGTGACAATTGCCTTTTATGAGGGGCCACTATGACTCATAGGGTGACCTACGAGTCATAGGTGGTCCTCGTAATAGAAAATAGAAGGCACCTGTGGTGCCTGTAACCTTTCCACAAGAGAAAAAATCATTCAAACTAACAATTAAATAGTATCAGAGCAAAATATCATCTCAAACACACAAACAAACTCATCTCATAATCATGACCTTCCTGAATCAACAATTATCCCACAATCAAGTAACAATCCCCAATTACATTCAAGATATGCCCATGAACAACCATTCTACAAACTCGCAATTAGTAATACTAACACACAATAAAAGGAGTTTAAAGAAGTTCAAGACAAAGCCATACAATGGGTATCTCAAATGATAAGTCATATTTCAAACATACCACATCAACCCAATTCCAATCCTGACATGAGTTCACAAATTAATCAATCAACAATCATGCACTACACCCATATGATCAACTAACAAAGATGATTGCACCATTCAAAACAACACTATGACAATTAATCAACCAAACCCCAATTCTCATATTCACTAAGTCAATTTTTTATGGGTATACTCATTATGATCATTAAACACACTTTCATCTAACAATATTCAAAGATCATAACATGAGTGTGCTAAAGTTAACTAAGAGAACTTACCAAATGAGCAAATTAATATCAAATAGATGCAATGAGAAAAGTAGGAAGAGGTCGAAACCCTGGTGTAGTTGACCCGTCAGAAAATCTTGTCAGTAAGTAACGTAGATTGACGGAGAAGATGATTGGAATAGTAGAAAAGATTTAGGGGATACTTTTGGGGGGGAAAAACTATTTAAAATAAGAGAAATTAGGGGTCAAACATTTAACCCCTAATATACTCAACTGGGTTGACTATTAAAATTCTACAGATCGGGTTTACGAAACCCCGACTACAAGTTGTACAGCTTTCTACGACTCGTATGTCCCGATCTTGTAGCAGAACCAACACTGACAAAAAATTCATAACTCATACCTGGGCATGACGAACCCCATTTATGATCGTAGGGGACCCTTCAAATCATAAGGTTGGCTCATAGTGTGTGTGCCAACTTTAGTTCATCATTGTTTCCTTCTACGAGACATGACTATGAGTCGTGGTATGCACTACGGCTCATAAGTTTGCTCATAGAGCTTGCTCCACATGCAATTTCCTCCAACTTTCAGCTTTTGATTGATACCTACAAACCAAACCTCAAAATACACCAATTCCACTATAACACCAATAACGTCCATGGCTATAGGGTTCAAGCAGTATTGATTCCCATGATAAACGTTTTTGTTAAAATCCCTAAGTTATGGCCTATTATCCCTTGGTGGTAGATTAATAAACATCGATTTACTACTTAACAATTCAGACAACCAAAATAAACTTAAAAATAAGACAAAATTATAAAAGATACTTGGGTTGCCTCCCAAGAAGCACCTTATTTAACATCATGGCTCGACTTTGTCATCATCCATCATAAAAAATCCTTGATGGGCTAAACATCACTCTTAAACTCATCTGGATGTTTCATTGATTGGCGGATGTCAAACATAACCTCTGCATTGTTAACACTAAACTGAAGTTGACCAGAATCCATATCTACCAAGGCTCCCTTAGTGGCAAAAAATGGTCTACCCAATAAGATAGGCACCTCAAAATCAACCTCGTAATCCAAGATCATGAAATCCATGGGAAAGATGAATTTATCAACCTTCACAAGCACATCAAAGAGTATTCCTTTTGATTTTTTGATAGTTCTCTCCGCTGTGAGCAATATTATTCTTATTGGAATAGGAGTGCCAAGACCAAGATTTTTAAACACAACAAGAGGCAAAAGATTGATACTTTCTCCTAAGTCACACAATGTCCTTGCAAATTCGACATCACCAATAGTGCAAAAAATAATGAATGCACCGTGGTCCTCCCTCTTTTGAATAGGGCATTATGTCATGATCGGATAATATTGTCGAACTCTTGAGAAAGCTCTTGGCTCAAAGAGCGCTTCTTTGTCACCAAATCCTTCATGTACTTGGCATACCCGGGCATCTTTTCCAAAGCTTCTAGAAGGGGAATGTTGATGGAAAATTGCTTTAGCATCGAGAGGGAGCTTTTGAATTTGCCATCCTCCTCTTTCTTCTTAAGTCTTTGAGGGAAGGGTGGAGGAGGGCTTGGGATCATCCTAGCCTTTCTTTGCTCCCTCGCTTCTTTACTTTACATCCCCTCACTCTCCAAACCTTTTCCTCAGCCTCAACTTGGTTATCAATACCCTTCTCACAAGGTTCATCCTCAACCATCGGTATAGGTGGATCGATGGTACTTTTACCACTTCTAGTCATGATCGCTATGCAATACCCCTCATTCTTAGGATTTTGAGCCATATTGTTTAGTAAAGTGACCTTTTGGCATTGGTTCAATTGAAAAGAAACTTGGCCAAATTGTTCCTCAAAATGTTTAATGGCCACCGAATAAGATTCTATCTTTTGCTTTATGCTTGAAATATCCAATTTTCTTACTTTCAAGGTCTCATCTTGATGGTCGGCCCTCTTTAACAACTTGTCGAACATCTCCTCAATACTAGAAGTACTTGATCTGCATCACGATTGTGGGGCGACACATAAGGATCATTTATATAGCTATCTCTTCTACCCCATTTGACATTCGACACTCTCTCCGATTCGTAATAAATACCTCAGTTATCTCTATATGCACCATCAAAATTGTAGTTCCG
>DF360169.1:31074-67604 GCA_000787875.1 Solanum virginianum | reverse complement strand
TTCCGACCTTGATTCTCGGAACCTTGCCTCTGATTATCTGAATTGGACCGTTGGGGTTTGTTTTGGAAACCTGTTGATTGGTTGCTCACGAAGCAAGTATCTTTATCAAAGAATAGTTCATCATACACGGGTGCCTTAGGAGGTTGGTCTGTCACCACTTGAATACTCGCTTGATTTTGCTTTAAGATCAAATCCATGCTTGTGCGAAGTTGGGCAAGTTTCCAGATGATATCCTCATTGACTTTAGCTTGCTCATTGTTGCTATTTACCGCACAAGAAGTCTTCATATCACCTCTCTCTCTCTTTGACCCCATGCTCTATTGGTTTTAACTACTTGCTCCATCCTTTCAGTAATCAATGGAAAAGGTTGGTCAAGAAATATGCCTCCCATGATTGTATCGGCACAAGCTTGGCTATTTTCGTCAAGCACTCGATAGAAACTCTCAGTCAAGGCATCAACAATCTTATGATCAGGGACCATTCACAAACACTTAGTGAACCTTTCCCATGTGGTACTAATAGAGTCACTGGGTAATTATTCAAAATTGTTTATTTGATCTTTGAGCTTAAGCTTCTTGGACCTTGGAAAGCACCCTTCTAGAAAAACCCTCTGAAGCTTTGCCCAGCTTGTTATTGTACCTGGAGAAAGCTCAGATAACCAAAAAATTGCATTACCAGTTAGTGATAATTGGAACACTCGCAAAAAAACTGTATCCAAAGAAAGATTTTGGGTTCTCATGACATTCTTCCAGACGAAGATGACGTTATGGAGATGACAATAGGGATCCTCTGAAGGTAACCTTGTGAACAATCCATGATTTTAGAGCATTTGGAGTAATCCATTTGACATTGTGAACTTAGTGTCTACCGGGTGGAAATACTATAACACCAATAACGTCCATGGCTATAGGGTTCAAGCAGTATTGATTCCCATGATAAACGTTTTTGTTAAAATCCCTAAGTTATGGCCTATTATCCCTTGGTGGTAGATTCTCCTCTGTTCCTATATCATTATCATTCACATTCATTTCTTCCTCAACCGCGATATCTTCATTCACATGAGTCATTCTTCTAGTGATTTGATAGATCTCTAAATTAATCAGAGCTAAGAGATTGCCCTGGCTTCTTGTATTTGGCATACAACCTAGTATACCTTTCAATCAAGACTAAATAACAAAAACAAAAATAAAAGTAAAATATAAGAGAATCTAGAAATTAATACTTGAATTAACTAATACTGAAATCAAGTCAAGCACCTAGCCGCATTCCCCGACAACAGTGACATAATTTTTTATGTTCACACGCCAATAGTAGAGTGGTTGTAGTTAACAATAAACCTAATTAGAGGTTAGGGTCGAATCCACAGGGAATACGGGGGCTTGACTAAGTTGATCCACTAACAATCATTTCAAGCATTGATCACTATATTCTCTAAAATGGGTGGGGTAGGGTGGGGGTGGGGTTGGTGATTCAAAATGAAGAACAAAAATAAACACTACACTATTTATGCATGAAGAAATCAAATTGAGGGACAAATTGGGAATTGTGTTCCCCATGATTTGTTGACTCAATTAACCTAGACAACATAACTCTAATTAGGAATTCGCATGCAAGATCTGTAACTTAGGTTCTTCCAACCCTCTTGTGAAGGTGAAGGCCAAATTTCACCATGGTGCTTGGTCGGCAACCATGGTGTGCCAACCAACTAAACCCTACAAATATTCAAGAGAGAATATTCAAAGTGATGGAATCTCAAAAGTATTCAAAGGTCTCCTGCTAAAACCATAACATTAAGTATTTATACTATTTACAAAAACATCTTAAAAATAAAATAGAAAATATAGCTAGCAGTAATTATGCCTCACAGATATTACTTGTAGGGTGACCTACGAGTCGTAATTGGGGTTTTGTAGTCAGCTCTTGGCATTTTAGACTTGACTGCTACAACCTACTGTTACGATGTATTGCTTAGGCTATATCTCGTATGCTCTTCTCGTAAGTTAGGCCTGCAGTTCTGTCCAAACTTTTGGCTCATAGTTCCTTGCTACAATTCCCACCGATATGAGTCATAATGAGACCTTCGACTCATAGGGTGGCCTCGTTCTTAGTCCAAATGTTTGGCTCACTATTTTTTGCTACGATCCCTACCTATACGAGTCATAATGAGACCTACAACTCATTGGGTGGCCTTGTATGGCTGACCTTCACTTTGTAGATTCTTAATTTTGCTCACTGTTTCTTGCTACAAGGGTACCTTACGACTTGTAGCTTGTACTAAAACTCATATGGTGGCTCGTATGTCTTGTACTTCAGCAAAATCAACAATTTTCTCCCAAAATCATGCCAACTTATATTTTCTGCACAAACAATGCAAATACACATAAAAGTCATAAAAAGTTGCATTAAGAACATGCAAAATCCCTTGTTTCAGACATAAAATGTATTGTATTTTGAAAGAACATCAAACCACTAGAACCAACTCTATAGGAAGGACTCTGGACTCAACATCCCTAACCTTCACAAGATGACAGAGACAACTCTTAGAAATTAACTTTTAGGCTTTAATGCAAGAAATGGATTTATTCTTGACCACTACATCATGGCTCTCCCACTCAAGGATGAACTCATTAGGGAATTAGAATTTGACCCTATGGATTTTACAACCAATAGAGGCATAATATGCATGCAAGAAATTCATTTCAGGAATGACATCAAAATCCACCATATCCAACTCAACAAAATCACATGACAATATTTTATGTAAAATGAATATGGGACAATCACTATAGACTCTCCTAGCTATAATGGATGCACTAACAGGAGTAGACACCTCATAAGGCTCACACAACTATTTGGGTTTAACATGAAACATTTTGGCAATAAAAAGAGTAACAAAAGAAAGAGTGGCACCCAGGTCGATCAATGTATACACATCAAAATAAATTTTTTTTTACATACTAGTGACGAGATTGGGCACCTTATCCATCCCTTGTCTCCCTTGAAGAGCATAAAACCTATTGTGCCTTGGGGTACCATCTTGTTGGCCACCTCTTCCCTTAGGACCCACTTTTGCACCTTATGGGAGAACATCTCTACCCTTGTTTCGAATACGAGGACAATCCATCACCTTATGACCCACTTCACCACAACCAAAACAAGCATTGATATCCTTCAAACATAGGCCATTATGACCCTTACAATATTTTAGACACATAGAATTAGGCACCACACCACCACCACCTTGGACCCTTAGGTTATTATTAGCAAACCTTCTATTAGGAGCATTGGAAGACCCTTGGCCTTGATGAAACCAGCCACCCTTAAGACTTTGGAGCCCACCTTCAAAACGAGCCTTCTTGGCCTCATTATCTCATCTCTTTCTCAACATTTCCCCCTCCAATTGTATAAAATAAGTCATGAGGTGGGACAAATCCATATCACCTATCAATATAGTGGCTCAACACTCCTTATCACCAAATTGGGTACACCCATCAAAAACTTATTCATCCTAGATCTTGGCCCGACCACCAATTTTAGAGTATACTTGAAGAGTTGGTTGAACTTGAGGGCATCCTCCCTCACATTCATTGACTCTTGCTTTGAATTCATGAATTTTATCATATTGCCCTCCCTTAGCTCAAGAGGGAAGAACTGGTTTAGAAATATTGCCTTAAACTTCTCCCAAAGAATCACATTGTAGTTTCTCTTCTCCGCTTTCATTTGGGTAAACCATATTTGGGCCACCCTTTTGAGTTGGTAGGCCGCCAACTCCGTTTTCTCCTCCGATCTAACCCCCACAATAGATAATACTTTGTATACCTCATCAACAAATTCTTTAGGGTTCTTATCTACTTTAGACCTATGGAACTCCGGTGGGTTCATTATCATAAAATCCCTCACCTTAGATGCCGAAGTAGGAGCATGAGGGGCTTGGTCCCCTTGGTTGATTTTATTAGTCATGGCTTGAGCTAGCATGGTAATAACACCCTAGAACTCTTCATGAGCCAGTTATTCTTCAGGTGTACGGGCTCTTCTTGCTCTTGGAATAGGCATGATCTAAAATAGCAAAGAACATTCCATAGGGGAAAACCTTACCTTAAGTTCTATAGAATGATAAAAATCAAGAAGAAGGGAAACATTTCCTAAAATGCCTCATAGCCTCTTACTCATAGTTGTGGTGCACTTCACAACCTAGAATAATACTTTAATTGATGCAGTGTATTCGATGCCGAGAATCATTAACAACCTAGTTTTCATCAGCCAAGCGTAGTTCCTAGTCGTGACATGGTGTATGAGGAACCCGAAGGAACCCCATGTAAACCTCTTAGCATGTCAATACACGTCCTTGGTCATAGAAAAAATAAAACATAACAAGAAGTAGTAAATCAGGATAAATGGGACTGATGGACAACTTTATATCATCAATATCAAGAGTTAAAAGGAGTCAAAGCTCATAACATAGGTACATAACATGTCCAATAACATCTCTGCTATATAAGATAAGAGTGGGGGCCAAGACGAAATAATCGGGCTTACCTTCATAGTCAGTACATAAGTTAAAAAGAAAAAGTCTTAATACATAGCAAGAAATCATAAGTAACATCCCCAGAATGGAGGACTCACTAATAAGCTTGAGCGAAGTCATACTAGACACGTGGAGGAGGATGCTCAAGTAGGACTCCGGTTCCTACATGGTGGCATCATGTAGGCATAGAGTATGTGTTAGTACGTTTGGATGTACTAAGTATGTTGGATGCAATGCAACAATACATAGGCATCATAATCAAAATGCTTAATTAGACAATAGATAAGCATATGACAATATGACATGAATGGAAGATGCTTGAATTAAATCATACTTTCATAGAATATAACATATGTGGACAGAGTGACCATTTCTTAGTCCAATCCAAGGCCTATCACCTACTTGGAGAGGCTCATGAGGTATGAACCCCTTCATGAGGTTGTTGTGGTATAAACCCCATAACAGGTTGATGGGTACAAACACCCAACATGGTTGATTGAGTACAAACCCCCCAACAAGGTTAATGGGTACAAAACACCAAGATGGTTGATGGATAGTTGCACCCTACCACCCGTGGTGACCGAAGTTTAGACCCCCGACAGGTTGATGGATACAAAGCCCCAACAAGGTTGATAGATAGTCCACTCTACCACCTGCAGTGACCAGAGTACAAAGCCTCTCGATAGTTTACCAAGGTATGAACACCTTGACATGGTTACCCGACGTGCGACCCCCAAGTATGGCATGGTCACAAGCCAAGACTATATAGAATAATATCATTTATACATTCTTCCCTCTCATTTTCATCTGGTCATCATATACATACATACATTTCATCAATGCATTTCATCATCATTCTATTCTCATTTCATCATCATATAACCATCATATTCATGTATGCATTTCATCATCATTTAGTCATTCAACTCATAAGATAAGTATTGAGTCCTCAACTCCTTAATAATCCATAACTGGATATTTTATCAAACACTTTGAGGGTGTGTAGTGCTAGTGTAAAACCATGCAATTCAAGAGTAAATCATGCAAGAAAATTCAGTGTAAAACATTTAATAGATACTTGGTAACACCCTCAAGCAATATACATCAAAATCCTTCATCAAATCTTATAATAGATCTTAGATTCATAGTCCAAAATATGGTAAAACAGTCATAATTTCATAAATTCCAACATAGTGTGCAATGATTTTGCATAATAGATAAGACCCATGAATAAATCAACGTTGAATCATGCAAATTAGAGTAAAAGGAGCTTGGATATCTTGGGTAGAAGGAATCCATGAAGGAAACCTATATACCTTAGCTTTGGAGATGAACTTGATGGAGATTGTAGATGGAGATTTGAAGCTTGAGAGGAAATCCTTAGATTTAGAGAGGGTTTTGAGACTTGAGTTTAGGAGTAAAATATTTGACGAAGTGTTTAAATGAGTATTCAAGAATGCTTAGAATGATATGAGGGAATCCTTAAGAACCGGAAAGGGTTTCAAGACTTGAGTTTAAGAGTAAAATATTAGACTAAGTGTTTGAATGAGTATTGAAAAATGTTTAGAATGATATGAGGGTGAAAAATAGCTAAGTATAGGTATTTTCATATTTGGGAACACTTAGGCCCAAGACTTAAAAGTCTTGGACCAAAGTCAAAACTAGACCAAAAATAATACTAGTGCGCGCCCTTTGCATGTCGCGTCAGGGGCATGAAAAGGTCTCTGGAAATCATTTTTTGGAAAATCAAAATTACTAATTGTTTGCTCTTAAATCGGGGAGAGTCGGTTAGACTCTCTTTCCACTCAAAATGACCCGTTGAACAAGAATATGAAGTCAAATTTTTGATATCGCACATGAATTTTGAGATACATGAAAATTATGATTTTGAGCACTTCTGAGGCATATTTTCAGGCACTTTTTGGGGTTGTTTCAATATCTCCCCTTGGGAACATTCATCCCTGAATGTCAAAGAAACATATATGAGAGACATAAACAATGACATTTTTAGCCCACAGAAGAAAGCAATAATGCTCTTAAACATCATTTCAAAATCTCATCATTAGTGTAAAATCATCATGAACATAGTCAATTTAAACATGAACATATGCAATAACATGAGAGTTGAACTTAAGACTTGAGATCATACAAAGGACTTAGATTAATACCTTAGGCTTGAGTGGAGTAGAAAAGGTAAGGATATCACTTTTACATGTCTGCTTCGGCCTTCCAAGCAGCACTCTCAAATTGTTGATTCCTCCAAAGGATCTTAACGGAAGCCACCTCTTTGTTCCTTAATCTCTTCACATGTCTATCCAAAATCTGAACTGGAACCTCTTCATATGTCACGTTATCCTCCACAACACCTACAATATCAAGAGTCACAATGGCATTCGGATCACCTATATATTTTTTCAACATGGACACATGGAACACTGGATGAACCAAATCTATTTCTCTAGGTCATTTGAACTCGTAAGCTACCTTGCCAACCCTTCTCATCACCCTATAAGAGCCCACATATCTTGGCCTCAACTTGCTCTTCTTACCAAAATGCACCATGGGTGACACCTTCAAATAAATCCAATCACCAACTTGGAATTCAAGATCCTTTCTCCTCACATCGGCATAGGACTTTTGGTGACTTTGGGTTATCTTCAACCTTTCTCTTATCATCCTAACCTTCTGAAGAGCCTCCATAACTAGATCTGGTCCCAACAAAGCTACCTCACCAACCTCAAACAAACCAATTGATGATCTTAAACATCTCCCATAGAGAGCCTCAAATGGATCCATGCTGATACTAGAATGATAACTATTGTTGTAGGCAAACTCAATCAACAGAAGATGATAATCCTAACTACCTTTAAGCTCCAACACACATGCTCTAAGCATATCCTCAATGGTTTGGATAGTTCTCTCGGCTTGGCTATTTATTTGAGGGTGGAAGGCCGTAGAAAGCTTAACTATAGTACCAAGAAACCTTTGAAAGGACCTCCAAAAGTGTGAAGTAAATTGTGCCCCACGATCCAATATGATGAACAAAGGAACCCCATGCAACCTTACCAAGTAATAAATGTGTAACCTTGCATAATCTTTAGCCTTATATGTGGTCTTAACAGGTAGAAAGTGAACCAATTTTGTCATCCTATCAACCACAACCCAAATGGAATCAAAACCCTTTCTAGTCTTGGGCAACCCAACCACAAAATCCATATTTATCTCATCCCACTTCCAAGTAGGAACCTCGATGTCTTAGGTTAGGCCACCTGACATTTGATGTTCAGCTTTGACTTGTTGACAACTATGATAACCGAAAACAATTTTGGCAATGTCCCTCTTCATGCCTACCCACCAATACACATTTCTCAAGTCTCTATACATTTCGGTGGAACCGTGGTGGATAGAATAAGAAGAGTTATGTGCCTCATCAAGGATCTTTTCTATCAAACCATCAACACATGGTACACACAACCTACCTTGGTAGCTACGAGTACTATCTTCCCCTTGGAGAAAACCTCCACCATACCCTCTTTTACCAAGGCTTTCAATTCCAACAAGGAGAGATCAAGATCTTACTTTGCTATCACCTCATCAACCAAAGAAGACTTAGAACGATCAACAACAACCACACCACTATTACTAACATCTTCCAACCTAACTCCCAATCTAGCCAATCGATACACCTCCCTAGCCATTTCTTTATCACCACCATCAATATGAGTTAGACTACCTATAGACACCCTACTCAAAGCATCCGCAACCATATTTGCCTTACGGGGATAATAACGCACACTCATATTATAGTGCTTAAGAAGTTCTAACCATGTCCTTTGCCTCAAGTTAAGATCTTTTTGAGTGAAGACTTATTAGAGGCTCTTATGATCGGTGAATACATCAACATGCACCCCATACAAGTAATGATGTCAAATCTTTAATGCAAATAAAATGACGACTCACTTAAGATCATGGGTAGGGTACTTCTTTACATGTACTTTGAGTTGTCTAGAAGCATAGGATATGACCTTACCATTTTGCATCAACACACAACCCAAACTTCATGGGTAGGGTACTTCTTTACATGTAATTTGAGTTGTCTAGAAGCATAGGATATGACCTTACCATTTTGCATCAACACACAACCCAAACTAACACAGGAAGCATCATAATACATAACAAATCCCTCAAGCCCATCCGGTAGTGACAATATAGGGGCAGACACAAGCTTATGTTTTAAGGTTTGGAAGCTCTTCTCACATTCATTAGTCCCACACAAACTTATCCTCCTTTTGTGTCAATGTTGTCACAAGGGAAGCAATAGTAGAGAACCCATTCACAAACTTCTGATAGTAGTCCGCTAAGCCCAAGAAACTCGTAATATCTGATTGGGGTCAATGGTCTAGGCCAATTTCTACTCACATTGGTCTTTTTTAGGATCCACCTTTATTCTATCCTCCGACACCACATGCCCTAGGAAAGCAACCTCCTTCAACCAAAATTCGCCTTTTTCATATTTAGTATACAATTTCTACTCCCCCAATCTTTGCAACATAACCGTCAAATGAGCCCTATGTTCTTTCTCACCATGAGAATAGATCAAAATATCATCAATGAGCACCACAACAATAGAATCAAGGTAGGGTTTGAAGACCCTATTCACCAGGGCCATAAAGATGGCTGGTACATTGGCTAACCCAAAAGACATCACCATAAATTCATAATGTCCATATCTAGTCCGAAAGGTTGTCTTAGGAATATCACACTCCCTCACTTTCGCTTGATGATACCCGGACTGAAGATTAATCTTAGAGAAATGGCTAACCCCTTGCAATTGGTCAAATAAATCATCAACCCTTATAAGAGGATACCTATTCTTGATGGTGACCCTATTGAATTGCTAGTAGTCAATACATATCCTAAGGGACCCATCGTTCTTTGTCACAAATAACACTGGTGCACCCCAAGGTGATTGGCATGAATCCCTTTCCCAAAAAGTCCCTTAATTGTTCCTTCAACTCCACGGGGGCCATACGATAAGGAGGAATAGAAATGAATTAAGTATTGGGGAGAAGGTTTGTGGCAAAGTCTATTTTCCTTTCGAGAGGAACACCGAGAAGGTCATTTGGGAAGATATCAAGAAACTCATTTATAACCAAAACTGACTCTATCGGAAGTACTTTATACTCCACATCTCTAACCCTCACAAGATGGTAAAGACACCCCTTAGAGATAAACTTACGGGCTTAATGCAAGAGATGAATCTACCCTTGACCACTACATCTTAACTTTCCCACTCAAGGACGGGTTCATTTGGAAATTGGAATTTGACCCTACAAGTTCTACAATCAATAAGAGCATAGTATAGATGCAGCTAATCCATCCCAAGAATAATATCAAAATCAACCATATCTAACTCAACAAGGTCACAAGGCAATATTTTATGCAAGATGCAAATAGGAAAACTTCTATAAACTTTTCTAGCAACAACAAATGTATGAATAGGAGTAGACACCTCATATGACTCATGCAACAACTCAGGGTCAACATGGAACATTTTGGCAACAAAGAGGGCAACAAAAGAAAGAGTGGCACCCAAATCAATCAATGCATACACATTAAAGTCAAAGATTTTCAACATACCAGTAACAATATTGGGGATCTCATCAACCCCTTGCTTCCCATGCAAACCATAAAATTGATTGTGCCTTGGGGCACCATCTTGTCGGTCACATCTCCTCAAAGGAACCGCATTAGCACCTTGTGGACGAACCTCTTTGCCCTTATTATAATTTTGAGGCCTTCCACCTTTTTGTGACCCACTTGCCCACAACCAAATTATGCATTAGTATCTCTCAAACATGGCCCCTTATAACCCTTTCCACACCCCTTGAAAAGTCATTGGCAACCCTCTTTTGAAATGCATAAGAAGACCCTTAGCCTTTATGGAACCGACCACCTTTTTGAAACTTACTCTCAAGATGGGCCTTCTTAGCCTCATGACCCCTTCTCTTCCTCAATTTCTTCTCTTACATTTTTTTGGCATAAGTCATCATACAGGACAAATCCATATCACCATTCAATATAGCAGATCGACATTCTTCACTCACTAAGTCAGACACCCCCATCATGAACTTGTTCATCCTCGACCTTGGGTTGGCAACCAAGTAAGGAGCAAACTTTGAAAGTTGGTTGAACTTAAGGAATATTCTATCAAAAGGGTTTTGAGACTTATGAACTTGTTCATCCTCGACCTTGGGTTGGCAACCAAGTAAGGAGCAAACTTTGAAAGTTGGTTGAACTTAAGGAATATTCTATCACACTCATTGACCTTTGTCTCAAATTCATAGATTCCACCAATTTAGCTTCCCTAAGCTCAAAAGGGAAGAACCGATTAAGGAAAACCACTTTAAACTCTTCCCAAAGCACCACATAGTCGACTCCCTTCTCTTCTTTCAATTGGTTATACCATATTTATGCTACACTTTTGATTTGGTAGGCCACCAACTCCACCTTTTATTTCGGTCTTATACCCATCATAGCCAATATCTTGTAGACCTCATCAATAAACTCTTGAAGGTCCTTATCTACCTTTGACCCATTGTATTCCAGGGGATTCATTCTCGTGAAGTCTCTCACCTGAGAAGCCAGTGTAGGAGCATGAGGGGCTTGGGACCCTTGAGTGGCTTGAGTAGCCACCACTTGAGCAAGCAAGGTAATAGAATTCCTAAGCTCTCCATTGGCCTATTGCTTCTCGGGTGTGTGTGCTCATCTCCCCCTCGTGTTAGGCGTGATCTAGCATAGCAAAGAACAAATATTAGGGAAGGAAATCTTATTTAAACTCCATAGCACGACTTAGAACATGAAAAAGGGAAATATTTCCTAAAATGCTTCATAGCCTCCTACTCATAGTTATGGTAAATAACACAACCATAAATAAGACTCTATTCAACACAGTGTATTGGACTCTGAGAATCTAACAACCTAATGCTCTGATACAAAATTTTTCATGACCCAAGCCTAGGGCCTAGTCGCGACACAGCGCAGAACTCGAAGGGACCCTATGCAAGCCTCTTAACATGTCAGTACACATCCTTGGTTGTGGAAACAATAAAACATAACAAGAAGTAGTAAATCAGGATAAATGGGACTGAGGGACAACCTCATATCATCAATATCAAGAGTTAAAAGGAGTCAAAGCTCATAACATAGCTACATAACATATCCAACAACACCTCTACTATATAAGAAAAGAGTAGGGGCCAAGGCAAAGCAACCAAACTCACCCTCATAGTAAATACATAAGTCAAAGAGAAAAAGTCTTAATACATAGCAAGATATCATAAGTAATGTCCCTAGAATAGAGGACTCACCAACAAGATTGAGTGAAGTCGTACTAGCCACATGGAGGAGGATGCTCAAGTGGGACTCTGGTTCCTACATAGTGACATTATGTAGGAATAGAGTATGCGTTAGTACATTTAAATGTACTAAGTATGTAGGATGGAGTGCAACAATAGATAGGCATCATAATGGAAATGCTTAATTAGACAATAGATGAGCATATGGAAATATGAAATGAATGGAAGATGCTTGAATAAACAATAGATAGGCATCATAATGGAAATGCTTAATTAGACAATAGATGAGCATATGACAATATGAAATGAATGGAAGATGCTTGAATAAAATCATACTTTCATAGAACATAACATATGTGGAGGGAGTGACCATTTCTTAATGTAATCCAAGGCCTATCACCCGCTTAGAGAGGCGCATGATGTATGAACCCCTTCATGAGATTGTTGAGGTACAAACCCCCCAACGGGTTGATGGGTACAAACCCCCAACATGGTTGATGGAGTAAAAACCTTCTAACAAGTTTGATGGGTACAAACCCTCAACAATGTTAATGGATAGTCGCACCCTACCACCCGTGGTGACCAGAGTATAAACCCCTCGATAGGTTACCAAGGTACGAACCCCTTGAAATGGTTACCCGATGAGGGACCCCCCGAGTAGGGCATGGTCACAAGCCAACACTATATATAATAATATCATTTAGTCATCTTGTCATCATATACATATATACATTTCATCATCATTTTATTCTCATTTTATCATCACATAACCATTGTATACATAAATGCATTTTATCATCATATAGTCATTCAACTCATAAGACAAGCATTGAGCCCTCAACTCTTCAATAAGCCATAACTGGACATTTTATCATACACTTAGAGATGTGTAGTGGTAGTGTAAAACTATGCAATTCAATAGTGAAATCATGCGAGAGAATTCAATGTAAAACCTTCAATAAATACTTCATAACACCCTCAATTATTATACATCAAAACCTTTTATCAAATCATATAACAGATCTTAGATTCATAGCCCAAAATATGGTAAAACAATCATAATTTCATAAATCTCAACATAATGTGTAGTGATTTTCATAATAGGTAAGACCCATGAATAAATCAACTTTAAACTATGCAAATTAGAGTAAAGAAAGATTGGGTATTATGGGTGGAAGGAACCCATAAAGGAAACTCACATATCTTAGCTTTTGAGATGAACTTGATGAAAATTGGAGATTGAAACTTGAAGCTTAAGAGGAAATCCTTAGATCTGGAAAGGGTTTTGAGACTTGAGTTTAGGAGTAAAATATTTGGCTAAGTGTTTGAATGAGTATTGGGGAATTCTTAGAATGATATGAGGATGAAAGATGGCTAAGTATAGGTATTTTCACATTTGGGAACACTTAGGCCCAAGACTTAAAAGTCTTGGACCAAAGTCAAAACTGGACCCAAAACAACACTAGTGCGCGCCAGGGGCACGAAAAACTATTGGAAATCATTTTTTGAAAAATCAAAATTGCTAATCGTTTGGTCTTAAATTTGGGTTAGGCATATTTTCCACTCAAAATGACCCCCTAAACAAAAATATGAAGTCAGATTGTTGATATCGTGCACAGATTTTGAGATATATAGAAATTATAAATTTGGCTACTTCTAAGACACATTTTTGAGCACCTTTTGGGGTCATTTCACTAGTGCTTTGATACCACATTTGTCACAACCCGAGCCTAGGGCCTAGACATGACACAACAAATGGGGAACCCAAAGGAACCCCAAAAAAGCCTCTGAGCATATCAATCACACATCCTTGGTCGTGGAAGCAAAATAATCAATAATAGTTGCATAAATAAGGATAAAGAAACTAAGGGAAGTCTTTCATATCATAAAAACATTCAAGAGACAAGAAGAGTCAAAGCTTAAAGTATAATTACATTACTTATCCAACAACACCTCTAACCATGGAATTAAGCGGGGTCTAAGACATATCTCCAGGCTCACCCTCATATATAAAGAGCTAAACATAAAAACGAAATCAAGTAATAAAAATAGGATAGCTAATGTCCCCAAACTTGAGGACTCACCAAGCTCTTCTTCAAAATAACCAACTAGCCATGTGGAGGAGGATGATCAAATGGGATCTAGTTCCTACATAATAACATCATCTAGACATAGACTATGTGTTAGTACATTTGAATGTACTAAGTATGTAGGATACTATACAAACAAGAGATAGGCAACATAATCAAAATGCATAAGTATACCCAATGGATAAGCATAATAAAAATATGACATGCATGATCAATGCTAGAAGTAAGACATGCTTATTTAGAACATATTACATATATAGGAAGAGACCATCATAATAGAACAAGCAACTACTACTTGGAATGCAAGGCATACCACCCCCATGGGAAGTGATTGAGGAATCGACCCCTCAATTAGTAGATGGGCATACCACCGCCCCCTATCAAAGTGATTGAGGAATCTAACCCCAAATTAGTAGATGGGCATATCATCCCCCATCAAAGTGGTCAAGGTATATACCATTCAACATGGTAGATGGGCATACCACACCATCAAAGTAATTGAGCAATCTACCCCTCAATTGGTACATGAGCATACCACTCCCCATCAAAGTGGTTGAGGCATATCAGCCCCTCAACTAGGTGTCATCAGCTTGCAACACTATAGATACTTTTCATGCAACCAACACATATATACTTCCTTTTCATCATCATAAAGTCACTTGACTCATAATTCATGCAATAGATCATCAATAACTTAAGAATTCATAACCTGAAATTTTATCAAACACTTGGTGGGTATGTAATGGTAGTATGAAATCATGCAATTTAAGAGTGAAATTATGTGAGAAAGATCAATGTAAATCAATCCACCAACATTTGCTAATACCCTCATACAAGATAGATCAAAACGTCTCATCAAATCACATAATGGATGATAAATTCATATGTCAAAATATGCTTAAATGATCAATATTTTATGATACCACAACATAGCTTTTAGTCAACTTTCATAATAAAAGATGCCCATAGACAATCTAACCTGAAAAACATATAATTTATATAAAAAGGGATGTTGGGCACTATAGGTGAAAGGACCCAATGGTTGAAACCCACATATCTCAACTTTGGAGATTTCATTGGTAAAGATTTGAATGAGAACTTGAAACTTGAATGAAATCCTTGAGATCCGAAATGAGTTTGGCTGAAATATTTAGCAACGAGTTAGGGAGGGTTTTGGGGAATGTCTTGAATGATATGAGAAAAATGACTAAGTATAGGTATTTTTATATATAGGAAGGCTTAGGCCCAAGACCCCAAGGCCTTGGACCGAAATAAACAAAAAATTGGTAACAAAATGTATTGGTCTATGCCCTAGCTACGTCGCACCAAGGGTGTGAATCAATTCTATTTTTTGTCATTTTTGGAAAATTAAATTTTGATACGATTGTTCTAAAATTGGGGTTATGTCTATTCCCCACTCAATTTTGCCCCCTGATCATAAAATATAGTCGGACTTTTGATATCTCGCCCAAATTTTTAGATATATAAAAATTATGATTATGGGCACTTTTAAGGCACATTTTCGGGTACTTTTTGGGGTTAGTTCATTCGGGTACTTTGAAACAAACTCTGAAATATCCCTTTTTCTTTCACTCCACTAATAGACTTCCCTTAAGTTGTGGTACATCTTGGTAAAGACAGTATGAATGGAATACCTAGAGTTGTGGGCTTCAGTTATGATTCTATCTCTGATACCATCAACCTTTAGAATGCACAATCTACTCTGGTATCTTAACACTCCATCTTCCCCTTTAGAGAAAACCATCACATTATGTTTGTGGACATCCTCCTTCAATTGTAGTATAACAGGATCTCAGTCTTTCTTTTTTTAACCTCTGCTACTAAGGATGAAGTAGACTTATTCTTAACATTGACTCCTCCCTCATCATTCTCCTCAAGTTAAACTCCTAATTGAGCCAATCGATCCATTTCCTTAGCTAACTCCTTATTTCCCTCCTCAACATAGGCCGTAATTTTTTATTGTGACCTTGTCCAGATACCTATAGTTAATACACATTATGAGAGACCCATCTTTATTTCACATGAATAGGATAGGAGCACCCTAAGGAGAAACACTTGGCCTGATAAATCCCTTCTCTAACAAGTATCTCAATTGCTCTTTCAACTCAGCGGGGGCCATCCTGTATGGTAGAATTGGGATAGGTTGGGTATCGAGAAGAACATCAATCCCAAAGTCAATCTTCCTATTAGGAGGGACTCTAGGTAGATCCTCTAGAAACACTTTAGGAAACTTATTCATGATCATTTTAAACTCAATAGTAGGAGACTTAACAAAATTAGACTTAACTCGCACGAGGTGATAAATACAACCTTCAGAAATTAACTATCTGGCCCTAAGTAGGAGATAAACTTCCCTTAGATGCAACACAATCACCCTTCTAGTCTAGAATAGGTTCATTTGGGAATTAGAACTTAACAGTTCAGGCTCTACAATCAATGGAGGCATAATAGGAATGGAGCCAATCAATGTCAAGAATAACATCAAAATCAGTCATCTCTAACTCAACCAAATAAATAATAGTATCCCTTTGATGGATGTACACTACACAAGCTTTATAGATTCTCTCAACTCGAATAGACTCACCCACTGGAGTAGAAATATCAAAGAGTTCAAAAAGACTCTCAAGGGTCCTTTCAAATCTACTGGCCACAAAAGGAGTTACAAATGACAATGTGATACAAGGATTCATCAAAACATAACAATTAAGAGAAAAGACTAAAATCATACCCATCATAATATATAGGGAGTTCTCCTGATCTTGGCGGCTACCCATGGCATACAAACGGTTTGTAGCTTTGCTTTCGCCTGACATAGTACCTCTTTGGGTTCCTCTAGCTGGTAGGGCTGGTGCAGAAGATTGAACTAGGTCAACCCACTTTGGATACTCTCTCTGATAAGTGACCCACTTGGCCACACTTGTAGCATATATCTCTTCCCTCAAGACATTTATCCAAGTGTAATATTTCACGGTTATCACATGGTAGTTTACCCTATCAACCTTGAGCCATACTAGCTTGTGATTGAGATCTATGGATTCCATCATCCTGGGACATCTGGTCATTCTTGATTCTGGGTGCAAGTGCACTAGTAGATTATGGTGCTAGCCCCTGCTAGAATCTGTTACCATTCTCTCTCTTTCCAACCTCATGGATGGATGTCTTAGCCTTCTTACTTCTGAATAGTTATCTGTTATTTTGTCTCTCCTCATAAGCTTGTTGCATAAAAGTCATCAATATCTCAATGTCTATATCACTCACAATCATTTCTACCCTCCCATCTCTCTTTGTCCCTCTGTTCAACCCATCAACATACATCCCTATTCTCCCTCTCATGTTAGCAACCATGTTCGGAGCATAGCGAGATAGCTGAGTGAACTTAAGATCATACTCTTGCATACTCATAGGGCCCTATTTTAGATTTAATTACTCTCTTACCTTGGCCTCCATTTGCCATCATGGAAAGAAGTTCCCCAAGAAAGCTTACCGGAACACTGCCCAAGTTAGGAATGGGGCTTCCTCTCCTCTACCCTTCTTATATTGATCAAACTATAGTCTGGCCACACCCTTAAGCTGGTAGACAGCCAATTCAACTCTATTAGCTTTAGTCATATGCATCACTAGGAACACTTTCTGAAGTTCCTCCACGTAGTTCTCAAGACCCTTAGTAGATGCAGACCTTGTGAACTCAGTCAGATTCATCCTCAAGAATTCTCGTACTCTAGATGTGTCCTGTGCATCCTGTCTACCCACTCATTATCTCATAGTAGGTATTGTGATATCCTGGGCTAGAGTTTGAATAGTCTGGTGAAGCTCAACATTGGAAATCTCAGCTTGTGTGGGCTGCTCAACTAGCACAGCTAGATCGACGGGTCGGGCTTCTCATGTCCTTAAGGCTCAGGTGGGTTAATATTCTGCCTGGTGGGATGTCCCCTACCTCTGATGATTCTTCTATGAGGCATGATCACAACTCTGTAATGCGTAGAGAATGAATTAGAAGAGAACTTTTCATAGACTATAACTCTATCGCATGATTTAGAATATGAAAGAAGTGAAACAATTCATAATGTCCTATAGTCTCCCTATTATGGATGTGGAGCTCTTCACACCAATAACAAGGACTCTACTAGATACGGTTTCATAGAATCCCTACTTTTAAACTCTGTGCTATGATACCAAGTTTGTCATGCCCCAAGAGGGTACCCTAGACTTGGCCGGCACTTAAATACTATTACTAGTCCCCACACAAACCACTTGGTCTCATGACATTCATTCATTCAATAAACTCTATAAATCAACAGAATACTAAAGACAATAATGGGCAATCCAATCTCAAGATAATATAAAATAAATAATGCCACTAGCTCAACAAGTCTTAATATCAATATGCAACTCTAGTTTATGAAACCTCTATCACTATCAAGTAATGCCAATAACAGACCATGGCTACCTTAAAATAAAATAAAGCTAACTCAAAGTCTAACTCTAATAAGCAAGATGAAAATAAAAGCAATGACCCTCCAAAGTAAAGGAGGCTCACCAACTCAGCTGAAATGCTCAGATCCTCAATAATGCGTTTGTTGATGACCTCTACTAACTGCCTCTGCATCATAAAATGATGCAGTTCAAAAGGGGATATTAATAAGTGGAATGTACTAGCATATAACATGTAGAATAATATAGAAATAACATCAACACAGAATATACTCAATCAGAATATCAAATGTCTATCTAAAACAAGAATAAGGAGTAAGCGCATGGCCCATCACCCAAATCAAACCTCATTAATCAAGTCAGACTCATCTCAATGGAACTCAACTCAACTCATCTCATCTCAATGGAACTCAACTCAACTCGACTCAGAGTACTCAAGGTTGGAACTTCTTGGGAATTTCTCTTATCTCATCTCATATCGATTCAGAGTACTTAATGTGTGAACTTTCTAGGAGTGTCTCTTATCCATCAATAATCACTAATGAACTAGTGATTGTACAACAATCCCGCTGATATTGCCATAGTCATTCCATATTTTGTAGGTAAAGAAATAAGGATCCAACCATTAACAAATCCTCTATTATTTCAGCAACTTCCAATCAAGAGGGATCCTCAATATAATGTAATGGTTCTAATCCTCACCTATGCTTGGTAGCATAGTAATGAGTGCAATTTGGCTTTACTTTTACTCATTTTGATGGTCGATACTCCTCCGAAGACTCAGTGCTCATAAATTTATCCATCCCAATCAAAGCATCTCAATTGGCCTTATAGAGGCACTCATCATCTCAATCAGTCTATCAGAGACTCTCGCCATCTCATCAACTCAACTCTTAATCAATATCTCAAGGCTTAGATTAATCATTAGGAGGAATAGTCAATTTGACAAATCATTAGAGTTTATTTATGAATAATCATAGGACTATTAAGGTCTATTAACGTATCATCATGATCACCTCACAAGCACAATCAACATTCTCAAGTTAAGACTCTAGACTCCATTCGTAGGTTCATTCATACATGCTTTCATAAATAACATACGAGATTTATACAATATTTCATGAAAAGTATTCAATTAAAGAAAACAAGGTTATGATGATCATCAACATATGAAAATTCATATAATAGATATATTTTTCAAGAAATTAATCAATAAAGTGTTTCTAGAACCATGTTGTAATTCAAGAAAGTTATTTAAATAGTAAATTAAGTTTATGATGATCATCAATCTAAGAAAATATATAGTATAAGGATAATTTTCGCTGAAATATCCAAGAATTTCACATATAAGACTCATCACCTTCAACTATCAACATTACTACAATCAATGGGGCACATAGGAGAACAATCTCATGTTTTAGTTTAGCCTTACATACCTAGTGTGAAACTTTTGACAATCAATCCTCAAGAATTCTCCTCAAAACCTCCTCAATTCTGCACTCCTCCTCTCTTCTCTTTAGCCCTAATTTTTTTCAAGAACTTAGAAAGGATTTAAAATGGGGTTTAAAACCCTCTTTACGCTCAAAACAACCAATTTAGATCGTATATTGAGTTTAAGAGGGGTTAAGAAAGGTCTAGAATGCCCTTTACAAAATCAAAGAAAAAAGTTCCATATTGGGACATAGGGTCCATGATGCGGACCTTATGCACTTAGGGTGATTTTTGTCGAAAATTATTTGAACGAGTTTTCCAATCCTATAAAAAAATTTTGGAAAAAAATTAAGTGTTGGTCTATGGTCGGTGCGCATCGCACACCTATCACGCACCCTTATTAGTTGTGTTATCGCATCAAAAAATTATCTTTTCATCCGGTTACTCTAAACATCAACCGAGACCACTTTTCCACTCAATTTATCATGCGAATCACATATCCAACCTCGGATTTGTCATCGGAATATGGAATACACGTTATACCCATATCTCTTTTCTAGAGGTAATTTTGTAATTTTACTGGGTGTTACAGTTTTAGTGTGATACAAGGTGTTGTTCTTTCTACCTTTTTTATGTAGGATTATTATTTTAACTATATATATATATATATGTATATAACTGATTGAATAATCCATACATAAAATAATGGATGAAATCAATATTAAGAAATAGGTAAAAGTTTGAGGAAGGACCAAACGTGTATCAATACTATAAACATGAAGAATTATTAGTGCTCCATATGAAAACTTCAGTATGATTTTGAGTCTTAACCCAAAGTTAAAGGATTATTTTAGTCTTTGTCTTAAGATTCAAGTGATGAAAATTTAGAAGATAAAAACAAAAACTCAAAAAATTAAAATATATTTCTTGAGCAATTTCTTATATTTTATAGTACTCTCCATTGGTAGCTTTTTTAAAGATCTATCAAGTCAGTCCAGTCAAATGGTTAGACCATAAAGCCCCTACCCATTTATTCCAGTAGCACAATTATTGTATGAAATTCCATGCCCCTTGTAATTCCCAATCCACCCCAAGGTCATTTTTGTCATTTACTCACTCAAATAAAAAAACAATCTATCATCATAATGTTCTGTCATGAAATTTTTAATCAATGGTATAAAATTAATATTCAACTAAAAGTGTCACGACCTGATCCCGTGGGCCGTGACTAGTGCCCGTATAGGCACCCAAACACAATTACCGAACCAAATTTCCAAATAGATGGCTGATGCCAACAGAAATATCAAACCTATTGTCAAATCTGATAAAATATATCTAAAAATCTTACGAACATTTTCTCACAGATTTGCTAATACTTCCCAGATTATTCGAAAATGACCCGCATACCAGAAGATGCCAACAAAGTCCAAACGAAATCAACAGAATCTCAGATGTGCATATATGGGCCGACAAGGACGCTACGACGGGTAAAACTGGTCCAAACGGAATCAACAGAATCTCAAATATGCATATATGGGCCGACAAGGCCACTATAGATGGTAAAACTGCCTATCATACATATCAAATGTATCATGCAGGTCTAATCAGACGGACTGGGCACAACCCACACGTGTATGTATCCACAGACCTCTAAACATACTGACAGAATCATAAGACGGGATAGGGCCCCATCGTACCCCTAAACAGATATACATAATGTAATGCACAAAAATATACATATATATCAAAAGTGGGCTCCAAAATAATGGAGCACTTCAAATAGCAGAAGGGAGGTCCTAAGCTGATGGATCACCAAACTGTTCTTCGATCCCTGCAGGCATGAGCGCAGCCCCGAAGAAAGGGGGTCAGTACGAAATACGTACCGAATATGTAAAGCAAGATGTACAGAATATAAATTGGAATAGTAATTAAATAAAAAACATAGTAAATTGATGCAAATCCAAAATATCAAAATGCTTACTTTCCAAAAATACAAATCATGCATAGGGCATAAGATATATGGTCGCCTACCCGTCAATGGTGCCATAACACGACATAACACCAGAATGTTGCAAATCTCCAAATCTCCATCACATATCATATATCAAACATGAAATAAGTGAGTCAGGTGCTACGTATCGCCGTCCCTGTCTCACATATCATAACACGACATAACTCCAAATAAAAGCAGAACCCCGCCCTCAAGCGAGGAACTCGGTGAACCATAAACACGACATAACACCAAATTATATTAGCATACGCACGACAACAATCGACCTGAGAATCGATGAACGATGTCATAAAAGGTATGAGCAGAGTCGTGAGTAATCATATGCATATAAAATCATTATTATAAATCCAAAATTAAAGTAAAATATTCCTATTCAAAATCAAAATAAGGTTTATTTCAAATTCATTCAAAGTTACCAAAATTGCATAAAAGGGCATCGCAGGATCCATGGCCTGTGGAAATTTGGACTGGCCCAATTTACTGAGGAACACACTCATCCTAGATCCTACTAACTCTTACGAGACATTTCAAAACGCTTTTCAAGGCAATCCGAGCTTTCTTTCAAAAGTTACGGACGTTTATAGTTTCAAAATCATTTAAGAATAAATCCTTTCAAAAATTTCTCAAATTTTACATATTCTTGCAACTTACAAATTTCAAAAACATCGGAGTCAAGATTATGACAAAATATCATAAGAGTGGCAAGGAACAAAAATGGATCATACATATGCTCGGATTGCGAGGATAGACTTCCTCTCAAGTTTGTATCAAAGCCAATTTTAACTAAGACATGCCCAAAAAAAAGGTTGCTTTACATACCTCAAGCACTCTCCAAAGTAGTCCAAATGCAAACCAACTCCAACTTATGTTTCAGGATGCTCAAAGTCTACAAATAATTTATAACAATGCCAAACACTTAGGTAAAGACTTCTTGACATCAAATTCCAAGTTTACCCTTAATCCTATGAAAACTTTAGCAGCATCTCCCCTTAAAATAGGTCACCCCAAGAATTCAACTCGGCTCAATTCATCAATAACAACAACAACAACAACAACAACAAACATCCAACGAAAAATTTGGTAGCATCTCCCCTTAAAATAGGTCACCCCAAGAATTCAACTCGGCTCAATTCATTAATAACAACAACAACAAACCCAGCAACATCAATAATCAATTCAAATAACAATATAACAACAATAGCTTTCTTTATCATCACTTAACAATTTCCATCATTTCGGTTAGCATACTACATACACATATGGATAATTAGCAATCCTTCTTTCACCTTACTATAATCATATTATACTACTTAAACAATAATTCATAATCCCAACAGAACACAACATACACTACACCACACGGCTTGAATACTACACCCACAATTTCACTTCCAACATTCTATCTTTCGTGGTTTTCCTTCATTTTAACATACTACAACATACATACAACCTTAATAATACATAAAACAACATTAAATCTCACCTTGCCACTTCAACTCCTTAATTGAGCTAAGGTTGCCAAAGTTGAGGAAAGAGATTTTTTCTTTCTCCAACAACTCTTTCAAGCTATTTAGGAGACTCAAAATAGGTGGTTTGTATCATCAAAATAGTTTTTGAATGAAAGGAGATAAATTTCAAATTTTTCCAAGCTTGGCCGTGAGGTTCACTATGGTGTTCTTTACTTAGCTCTTATTATTTTTCTAAGTCTTTAAGTTTAGGAAATGAAGTGAAGATAAGGGACCATATCACATATATATATAAGTGTACAAACCACAAGTCTTGGCCAAGTGTGGTTGGCCCACACCACACTTGGTCCAATTAGAAATTAGCACAAAGTCAAGTGGGCCCCACCTAAGCTTTTAGAACAAACTTTTAAAAATTCTACTTTGGTCCCAAACTTTCTAAAAATGCCTCTTTGGTCCTGAATTTTCTAATAATGTCACTTTGATCACAAAATTTCCAATAATGCCTCTTTGGTCCCAAATTTTCATAACTGTTCCAATGAACAAAATGCGGGTTCTAACATCCTACCCCCCTTAGAATATTCATCCTTGAATGTTAAACCAGCCTTACAAGTCATATTAACCATTTAGAGGGAGTTTCCTTTCAACTACCATAACAATACATTCAACGTTCAAAATGTACTTATAAGTCAATAAAGTTCAATGAGAAATTAAATTACCTGTAGACACTAAAAATAAGTGAGGACAATTCTTGTTCATCTGCTCTTCTGCTTCTCAGGTCATTTCTTCTCAGTTGTTGTTTTGCCACAAAACTTTAACAGAAGCCACATCTTTATTTTGCAACCTTCTTACATGACGATCTAATATGGCTACGTGCTGCTCCTCATAAGAAAGTTCTCCTATAACCCAAAGATCATCCACAGGGAAGATTCTGGAAAGATCACCAACACACTTACGAAGCATAACACATGAAATACCGAGTGTATTGATTCTAAACCAGCTGGCAGATCTAATTCATAGGCAACCTTGCCTATTTTCTAGACAATCTGATATGGGCCAATATATTGTGGATTGAGCTTTCCCTTCTTATTGAATCTCACAACACCTCTCATAGGTGATACTTTAAGGAATAATCTCCATCCAGAAATTCTAAATGTCGATGACGATTATTTACACATGGTTTTTGCCAACTCTGGCCGCTAACAATCATTCCCGTATGAGTTTCACTTCATCCACTGCCTGCTGGATCATATATGGATCAATTAACTCGGTCTCTCCAATAGCAACTAACTGATCGATGAGTTTAATATGCCTAGCTCACATATTATGCCTGCTGGATCATATATGGATCAATTAACTCGGTCTCTCCAATAGCAACTAACTGATCGATGAGTTTAATATGCCTAGCTTGGGGTTTAAAAGCTCATTTTGAACTCTGGATAGGCTTTTAGTTATTATATCTGCAGTGAAGTAGCTAAATTTTTGCTTCTCCTAAGTAAATCCTTGTTTGTTCTGTAGCTTCAATACTATTCAACTTCTCTTGCAACTTAATTTGATACTTCTCCAATTCACTAGTTTTCTCAGACAGTGACTGCTTCAAAGCATCACGCTGCTGAACTAATGCCTTTCCTTTTGTCATATCCAAGCTAAGCTTCTCTTTGGTGTTAGCATATCTTGCTCTCTTCTGTTCAATTTCATCATTTAGCTTTGTAATTTTAGCATTTGCATTCTTAACTATCAATTTATGTTTATTAAGTTCCTCAGATAGTTTTCCATTTTCATCACTTAAAAAAAAACTCAGATGTTTGTTTAGATTCACTTCTCTTGTTCTAAATTCAGCCAATGTATCATGTACAGCCACCAATACCCCCATTTTGTCCTGGATATCATGGTCTTGTGCAACTTCAATTAACCTCCATCTAAGTTGGTTAACTTCAGAAAGAAAAGCGTTATACTTCTCAACTAAGAACGAGATCCTATTCTTGACAAGATACATTTTTCCTGTTACTGACTCATCAGAGAATTCTTCTTGAGGAACCACTGAAGCAAGAGAAGCTAAGATCTCATTAGCAATCCTTGTCATATGATGGTTCTTCTCAAGTTGAACCACAGAAAAATGAGCAGACTTTCCTTGTTCTCAATTTAAATGAGGAAGAGCAACATCTCGTTCCACTAAAAACTCAGAAATCTTTGAATTTAGGGCATCAATTTCTTGATTTTTCACTCATCATATTACATACATTGGCCTTGACATTAGACTGGATAGGATGTGGGAAAGAGTTACTTGAAACCATATTATAAGCACTAACAGAGGGATTATATCCATTAAATCTCTTTTCTTGGACATATGGTAATCAACAGGATGTCCTACCAACTTGTAGCATACCTCTTTGGTGTGTCCTTTCTTCTTATAGAGCTCACACACCAGATTGTAGTTTTTCTTAAGTTTTAAAAGTCCCCTCCAAAGTAGTCCAAATGCTCATTTCATCTTATAGAGCTCACACACCAGATTGTAGTTTTTCTTAAGTTTTAAAAGTCCTCCTCTAGCATAAAAGGCCATATCAGAATTATTACTCTCATTTACTGCAGGACTTGCTCCTCCGGGTAGCCGAGGTCTTTCTCGGAGGTATCACTGAAAACAACACAACACATTTGGTCAGAAAGGAGTCACCCTAATAACACAACTCTACCGCACGATCTAGGATCAGAAAGAAGAGTAACATCCTAAATGTCCTGTAGCCTCCTGTTTATAGATGTGGGGCCCGACACACCGATAAACAAGACTCTACTAGACATGGTCTATGGACACTCCAAGGATGAACCGCTCTGATACCACTTCTGTCATGACCCGATTCCTTGGGCCATGACTAGTGCCCGGATGGGCACCCAAACACAATCACCAAACCGAATTTCAAATAGGTGGCTTATGCCAATATAAGTATCAAACCTATTGTTCAATCTGATCAAACATATCTAAAATTTTTATGAAAATTTTTTGACAGATTTGCTAATAGTTCCTAGATTATCCTAGAATTACCTGCATACCAGAAGATGCCAACAGAGTCCAAACGGAATCAATAGAATTTCAAATGTGCATATATGGGCCGACAAGTCCGCTTTGGTGGGTATAGCCGCCTATTAGACATATCAAATGTATCATGCAGGTCTAATCAGACGGACTGGGCACGACCCACACGTGTATGTATCCATAGACCTCTAAGTAGACTGATAGAATTATAAGACGGGACAGGGCCCTGTCATACCCCTGAACAGATATACATAATGCAATGTATAAAAATATACATATATATGAAACGTGGGCTCCAAAATAGAGGAGCACTTTAAATAGCAGAAGGGAGGTCCTAAGCTGATGGATCACCAAACTGTTCTTCGGTACCTGCAGGCATGAGAGCAGCCCCCGAAGAAAGGGGGTCAGTACGAAATATGTACCGATATGTAAAGCAGGATATACAAAATATAAATTGGAATATTAATTAAATCAAATACATAGTAAATTGATGCATATCCAAAATATCAAAATGCTTATTTTTCGAAAATACAAATCTTGTATAGGGCACAGGAAATATGGTCGCCCACAACACCTCTCATAGGTGATACTTTAAGGAATAATCTCCATCCAGAAAGATTCTAGAAGGATATAGGGCACAGGAAATATGGTCGCCCACCCGTCAATGGCGCCAAAACATGACATAACACCAGAAAGTTGTAAATCTCTGAATTCCCGTCACATATCACATATCAAACATGAAATAAGTGAGTCAGGCTCTACGTATCATCGTTCCTATTTCACATATTATAAAACGACATAATGCCAAACAAAAGCAGAACTCGACCCTCAAGCAAGGAGCTCGGTGAACCATAAATACGACATAATACCAGAGTATATTAGTATGCGCACGATAACAATTGGCCCAGGAACCGATGAACGATGTCATAACAGGAACGACCAGAGTCGTGAGTAATCATATGCATATAAAATTATTATTATAAGTCCAAAAGTGAAGTAAAATATTCATATTCAAAATCAAAATAAGATTTGTTTCAAATTCTTTCAAAGTTACCAAAATTGCATAAAAGGGTGTCGCGAGACCCATAGCCGGTGGGAACCCAAACTGGCCCAACTTATGGAGAGCATACTCATCCTAGATCATACCAATTCTTACGTGGAATTTCAAAATGAGTTTCAAGGCAATCCGAGCTTTTAATCAAAAGTTACGGACGTTTATAGTTTCAAAATGATTTAAGAATAAATCCTTTCAAAAATTTCTTAAATTTTACATATTATTGCAACTAATGAATTTCAAAAACATCAGAGTCACGATTAAGACAAAATATCATAGGAGTGCCAAGGAACAAAGACGGACCATACATATGCTCGGATTGTGAGAATAGAGTTCCCTCAAGGTTTGTATCAAAGCCTATTTTAACTAAGACATGCCAAAAAGAAAGGGTTGTTTTACATACCTCAAGCGCTCTCCGAAGTAGTCCAAATGCAAACAAACTCCAACTTATGTTTCAAGATGCTCAAATTCTACAAATAATTTATAACAATGACAAATAATTAGGTAAAGACTTCTTGACATTAAATTCCAAGGTTACCCTTAATCCAACGAAAAATTTGGTAGCATCTCCCCTTAAAATAGGTCACCCCAAGAATTCAACTCGGCTCAATTCATTAATAACAACAACAACAAACCCAGCAACATCAATAATCAATTCAAATAACAATATAATAACAATAGCTTTCTTTATCATCATTTAACAATTTTCATCATTCTGGTTAGCATACTACATACACATATGGTTAATTTCCAATCCTTATTTCACCTTACCATAATCATATTATACAATTTAAACAACCATTCATAATCCCAACATAACACAACATACACTACACCACACGGCTTGAATACTACACCCACAATTTTACTTCCAACATTCCATCTTTCTTGATTTTCCTTCATTTTAACATACTAACACATATATATAACCTTAATAATACATAGAACAACATTAAATCTCACCTTACCACTTCAACTCCTTAAATGAGCTAGAGTTTCCAAAGATGAGGAAAGAGACGTTTTCTTGCTCCAACAACTCCTTCAAGCTATTTAGGAGACTCAAAATAGGTGGTTTGTATCATCAAAATAATTTTGGAATGAAAGAAAATAAATTTCAAAATATTCCAAGCTTGGCCGTTAGATTCACTATGGTGTTCTTCACTTGGCTCTTATTATTTTTCTAAGTCTTTAAATGTAGGAAATGAAATGAAGATAAGGGACCATATCACATATATATAAGTGTACAAATCACAAGTCTTGGCCTAGTGTGGTTGGTCCACACCACACTTGGTCCAATTAGAAATTAGCATAAAGTCAAGTGGGCCCCACCTAATCTTCTAGAATCAACTTTTAAAAATTCCACTTTGGTCCTAAACTTTCCAAAAATGCCTCTTTGGTCCTAAATTTTCTAATAATATTACTTTGGTCCCAAATTTTCTAATAATATCACTATGATCCCAAATTTTTGTAACTGTTCTAATGCTCAAAATGTGAGTTCTAACATCCTCCCCCTTTAGAACATTTGTGTTCGAATGTTAAACCGGCCTTACAAGTCATATTAACCATTTAGAGGGAGTTTCCTTTCAACTACCACAACAATACATTCAACGTTCAAAAATGTTCTTATAAGGCAATAAAGTTCAATGAGAAATTGAATTCTGCTTCCCAGGTCATTTCTTCTCGATTGTTATTTTGCCACAACACTTTAACAGAAGCCACATCTTTATTTTGCAACCTTCTTACCTGACGATCCAATATGGCTATGGGCTACTCTTCATAACACAGTTCTCCTATAACCCAAACATCATCCACAGGGAAGATTCTAGAAGGATCACCAATATACTTACGAAGAATAGAATATGAAATACTGGGTGTATTGCTTCTAAACCAGCTGGCAGATCTAATTTATAGGCAGCCTTGTCTATTTTTCAGACAATCTGATATCGGCCAATATATCTAGGACTGAGCTTTCCCTTCTTATTGAATCTCATAACACCTCTCATAGGTGATACTTTAAGGAATACTCAATCTCCAACCGGAAATTCTAAATGTCGATGACAATTATTTACACTTGATTTCTGCTAACTCTGGCTGCTAACAATCATTCTCGAATGAGTTTCACTTCATCCACTGCTTGTTATAATTTTTTGTCGACTCTGAGCTGCTAACAATCACTCCCGAATGAGTTTCACCTCATCCACTGCCTACTGAATCACATCTGGATCAATCAACTCAATCTCTCCAACAGCAACCCAGTTGATCGATGAGTTTAATATGCCTAGCTTGGGGTTTAAAAGCTCATGTTGAACTCTCAATAGGCTTTTGAGTTAGATCTTTCTGTAGTGAAGCAGCTAAATTTTTGTTTCTCCCAAGTAAATCCTTTGTTTGTTTCGCAGCTTCAAGACTATTCGACTTCTCTTGCAACTCAATTTGATACTTTTCCAATTCATTAGTTTTCTCAGACAGAGACTGCTTCAAAGCATCATGCTGCTGAACTAATGCCTATTCTTTTGTCACAACCAAGCTAAGCTTCTCTTTGGTGTTAGCAAACCTTGCTCTCTCCTGTTCAATTTCAGCATTCAACTTTGTAATTTCAGCATTTACATTCTCAACCATCAATTTATATTTATTAAGTTCCTCAGACTATTTTTCATTTTCATCACTTAAAAAAACTCAGATGGTTTAGATTCACTTCTCTTGTTCTAAATTCAGCCAATGTATCATGTACAACCACCAACACCCCCATTTCATCCTGCATACCATGTCTCAATTTAAATGAGGAAGAGCAACATCTCGTTCCACTAAAAACTCAGAAACCTTTGAATTGAGGGCATCAATTTCTTGATTCTTTACTCATCATATTACCTGCATTAGCCTTGACATTACACTGATTAGGATATGGGACAGAGTTACTTGAAACCATATTATAAGCACTAACAGTGGGATTGTATCCATTAAATCTCTTTTCTTGGACCTATGGTAATCAACAGGATATCCTACCAACTTGTCGCATACTTCTTTTGTGTGTCATTTCATCTTACAGAGCTCACACACCAGATTGTAGTTTTTCTTAAGTTTTAAAAGTCCCCTTCTAGCATAAAAGGCCATATCAGTATTATTGCTCTCATTTACTATAGGATTTGCTCCTCTGGGCAGCCGAGGTCTTTCTTGGAGGCATCACTGAAAACAACACAATACATTGAGTAATAAAGGAATCAGCCTAATAACACAACTCTACCGCACGATCTAGGATCAAAAAGAAGTGTAACATCCTAAATGTCTTGTAGCCTCATGTTTATAGATGTGGGGCTCGACACACCGATAAACAAGACTACTAGACACGGTCTGTGGACACTTCGAGGACTAATCGCTCTGATACCACTTCTGTCACGACCCGATCCTGCGGGCTATGGCTAGTTCCCGAATAGGCACCCAAACACAATCACCAAATGGAATTTCAAAATAGAAGGCTGATGCCAACAGAAATATCAAACCTATTGTCAAATCTGATCAAATATATCTAAAAATCTTATGAATTTTTTTGATAGATTTGCTAATACTTCCCAGATTATTCGAAAATGACCTGCATACCAGAAGCTGCCAACAGAGTCCAAAAGCAATCAACAGAATTTTAGATGTGCATATATGGGCCGACAAGGATGCTACGGCAGGTAAAACCATCTATCAAACATATCATACAGGTCTAATCAGATGGACTGGGCACAACCCACACGTGTATATATCCACAGACCTCTAAACAGATTGACAGAATGATAAGACAGGACAAGGCCCCATCGTACCCCTAAACAGATATACATAATGCAATGTACAAAAATATACTTATATATCAAAAGTAGGCTCCGAAATAGGGGAACACTTCAAACAGCAGAAGAGAGGTCCTAAGCTGATGGATCACCAAACTGTTCTTCGGTACCTGCGGGCATGAGCGCAGCCCCCAAAGAAAGGGGGTCAGTACGAAATACGTACCAAATATGTAAAGAAGGATGTATAGAATATAAATTGGAATATTAATTAAATCAAATACATAGTAAATCGATGCATATCCAAAATATCAAAATGCTTATTTTCCAAAAATACAAATCATGTATAGGGCACAGGAAATATGATCGCCCACCCATCAATGGCTACACGACATAATACCAGAAAGTTGCAAATCTCTGAATCCCCGTCACATATCACCTATCAATCATGAAATAAGTGAGCCAAGCATAATGTATCGCCGTCCCTGTCTCACATATCATAACACGACATAATGCCAAACAAAAGTGGAACTCGGCCCTCAATCGAAGAGCTCGGTGTACTATAAATAGGATATAACACCAGAGTATATTAGCATGTGCACGACAATAATCGGCTCGAGAACCGGTGAATGATGTCATAACAGGCATGAGCAGAGTCGTGAGTAATCATATGCATATAAAATTATTATTATAAATCCAAAAGTAAAGTAAAATATTCATATTCAAAATCAAAATAAGATTTATTCCAAATTCTTTTAAAGTTACCAAAATTGCATAAAAGGGCGTCACGAGACCCATGGATGGTGGAAACCCGAACTGGCCCAACTTACGGAGAACATACTCATCCTAGATCATACCAACTCTTACGAGGAATTTCAAAATGAGTTTCAAGGCAATTCAAGCTTTTAATCAAAAGTTACGGATGTTTATAGTTTCAAAATCATTTAAGAATCAATGCTTTCAAAAATTTCTCAAATTTTACATATTCTTGCAACTACGAATTTCAAAAACATCGGAGTCACGATTATGATAAAATATCATAGAAGTTCCAAGGAATAAAGACCGACCATACATATGCTCGGATTACGAGAATAGAGTCCCCTCGAGGTTTGTATCAAAGCCTATTTTAATTAAGACATGCCAAAAAGAAAGGGTTGCTTTACATACCTCGAGCGCTCTCCAAATTAGTCCAAGTGCAAACCAACTCCAACTTATGTTTCAAGATGCTCAAATTCTACAAATAATAACAATGCCAAACAATTTGGTAAAGACTTCTTGGCATTAAATTCCTAGTTTACCCTTCATCCTACAAAATATTCGGCAGCATCTCCCCTTAAAATAGGCCACCCCAAGAATTCAACTTGGCTCAATTCATCAATAACAATAACAACAACAAATCCAGCAACATCAATAATCAATTCAAATAACAATATAACAACAATAGCTTTCTTTATCATTACTTACAATTTCCATTATTCCGGTTAGCATACTACATATACATTTGGATAATTTCCAATCCTTCTTTCACCTTACCATAATTATATTATACTACTTAAGCAACAATTCATAATTCCAACACAACACATAATACACTACAGCACACGACTTGAATACTACACCCATAATTTCACTTCCAACATTCCATCTTTCTTAGTTTTCCTTCATTTTAACATGCTACAACATACATACAACCTTAATAATACATATAACAACATTAAATCTCACCTTACCACTTCAACTCCTTAAATGAGCTAGAGTTTCCAAAGATGAGGAAAGAGACGTTTTCTTGCTCCAACAACTCCTTCAAGCTATTTAGGAGACTCAAAATAGGTGGTTTGTATCATCATGGAATGAAAGGACATAAATTTCAAATTTTTCTAAGCTTGGCCGTGAGGTTCACTATGGTGTTCTTCACTTGGCTCTTATTATTTTTCTAAGTCTTTAAGTGTAGGAAATGAAATGAAGATAAGGGACCATATCACATATATATAAGTGTAAAAACCACAAGTCTTGGCCAAGTGTGGTTGGCCGACACCACACTTGGTCCAATTAGAAATTAGGACAAAGTCAAGTGGGCCCCACCTAATCTTCTAGAATTAACTTTTTAAAATTTTACTTTGGTCCCAAACTTTCTAAAAATGCCTCTTTGATCCTAAATTTTCTAATAATGTCACTTTGGTTCCAAATTTTCCAATAATGCCACTTTGGTTTCAAATTTTCTAATAATGCCACTTTGGTCTCAAATTTTCATAACTGTTCCAATGCATGAAATGCGGGTTCTAACAAAAAGTACCAAAAAGAATAAGAAAATGATCGAGATGGTTCTTAATATGTATGGGTTATTTTATTTTGCTCCTTAAGCTCCATACCTACTACCATTCCTCTACTTGCTATGATAAAATTCATTACTCCCTTTTTTGCAATATTATTTTATCTCCAAAGCAATATTTAGCCATGGAATTAACTCCTTATGATGTTATCATCAATAGTTTACTCAAGCTTTAGGATTTAAATAAGCCCAGAATAATAATTTTACCAAATCTGATTCAAAAGTTTTCTTAATTATTCATGATGATGTGAAAAGTTCTCACTTCAGTGAATCAAAAAGAAAGAATAATTTTTATCATAATATTTTATTTTTGTTAAAAACAATTAAAGCATCACAGCCAAATCAACTAATAAAGAACATCATAAAATGATCTTCAGTAAGATAAGACATCGAAAGTCTAGCTAAGTGTCACGTCCTGGGAGGGTACCCATGGCATGGCCGGTATTCGAAAACCATTGCTGGCTCCCAAACAAATCACTTGACCTCATCATATTAATTTAATCAATAGCGGAATACTCAGTTTATGTACAAAGAAAGTTCTAGTAGGATCATCAATTAATCACTTAATAAAATAAGGGTTTAAAATCGATAATCCAAATTAATACAATGATCTAAAAATAGTTTGAAAAGTTCAAGTATTCAAAAATGAAACATCAAATCTAATCCATCATTATTTATGAAGCCTCTATATCTAAACATATAGATGGTACTGATGACAAGTTCATGGCTACCTCAAGGAAAAAAAATTCTATAAATAATAAATGATATAATTAGAATGCCTCCATAAGAAAGGAAGGCTCACCATGATTTGGAAAGGAGAAAATAGGACTTCAACGATTGTGCTTGTTGAAGGGCTCTATCACTTGTATCTGCATGTTTGAAAGATGCAACCCTAAATAGATATTAGTATTAGAATGAACAAGTATGAAAATAGTTAAAAAGATAGAACACAATCAGAGATACTCAACTCAAGGGATTTAACTCAACTCAATAGACTCAACTCAAAAGACTCAAACTCAGAAAGATAAGGAACTCAATCAAATTATCATAAGTCAAGTAAAAATACAATTTAGACATAGACCAGTCACATCTAATCAAGTCAAATCCAATCAGAGTACTATCATGACCTATTGGAAGTTTCTCTAACCGATAATCATCACCTATAAGCCGGTGATGATACAATGAAGCGGTGTGATTGTTCACCTGTCCAATACCTTGCCAAGGTAAGGAGCGCTCACAATCAATCAAACCCTCTTTAAGGACTTCAGAGGTATGACCCCTATTAATTATCCTATGTTGGCGACATATATATTGAGTTCAAGTTGTACCTACTTTCACTTAATTTGGTTTTCAATACTCTTCCAAGACTCAATACTCATAAAATAGTCCATCCAATCAATGAGTCTTATAAGGACTCTTATCAATCCATCATAATCTAGTCTTTTGGCCTGTCAACCATCCAACCAATTTTGAATCACATCTTTCAAGAGGAGTTTAGACAATTGTTAAGGGGAATATTGCTTTAGACCAAACATTTGAGTTCAATTATGAAGACTCTCAGGACCATCAAATTCTATTATTGTCATCATCACTATTCTCACATCACAATCACAATCATACTGTCAACTGTCAAGGCTCCAGACTAAATCCCTAGGTTCATTCATCCAAATATAAATAAAATAATATTTAGGGTTTATGAAATAATTTATGTAAAAATATTTGTTCAACAAATCAAGTCCATGATGATCATCAATCATGTAAGAATACATAAAATACAAAGTTTACAAGAAAACCTTCAAAGAAACATACATGAAGACTCAATACTTTCACAATTTTCCTATTATCAAATTTTAGAGACAATATAATTAGGGTTTATATGGTAATTGGTGCAATCCATGTATTCAAGAAGCTGACTCAAGAGAACTATCAATTATATAATAGCATGTGAAAATATTCAAGGATTTTAGGAAAATCTTGATAAAACATTCATGGAGGATAAATCTTTGTAGTTCAATTAATCCATGTTATGGGGAACATGGAAGAACTCTTTCCATTTAGATAACATTACATACCAGGAAGTTCTGATATCTATATGAAAATTCTCGAGGGATTGAAAATGTCGGAAGCTTATACTCCTCGCAACTTATTCTCGATAAAGCTGCAAAGATCTCTATATGGGTTAAGGCAATCCGATCGCATGTGGTATCAATGCTTAAGCATATACTGTTATAGTAGTATATGTCGATGATATAAATATTATCGGAATTCCTGACGAGTTATCAAACTCATGATGAGACATTGGAATGAGATTAAATATATTTTTAGATATCTCCGAGGAACCACTGATTAGGGGTTATTCTATTCTAAGAAAACTACTAATTCAGTTTTAGTAGGATATGCTGATGCAGGATATCTTTCTGACCCACACATAGCTTGCTCACAAATCGGCTACTTATTTTGCTATAATGACACAGCCATTTCTTGGCNACTATAATTTATAAGGATAATGTTGCTTGTGTTGCACAAGTTAGGAGAGGATACACTAAAGGAGACACGACCAAGCACATCTCGCCGAATTTTTTTATACTCATGAGCTCCAAGAAAGTCGACAAGTTGATATCAAACAGATTCGCTCCTCTGATAATCACAGGACCAAGCGCATCTCGCCAAAAATGTTTTTTACTTATGAGCTCCAAGAAAGTCTGCAAGTTGATGTCAAACAGATTCGCTCCTCTGATAATCTTGCAGATTTATTTACTAAATCTTTGTCGACTTCAACATTCGAGAAACTTGTTTATGGCATTAGAATACGGCGAGTTAACAAGATGCAAGATTAATTTCCCCGAAGAGAAAATATTTTAGATGTCCCTGAAGTGACAATTTGATTTCATTTAGGGGGAGTAAACTATAATGCATTATACTCAATCAAATTATCATAAGTCAAGTAAAAATACAATTTAGACATAGACCAGTCACATCTAATCAAGTCAAATCCAATCAGAGTACTAGTTTACCCTTCATCCTACAA
>DF360169.1:0-14159 GCA_000787875.1 Solanum virginianum | reverse complement strand
ATGACCTATTAGCACTAGTAGCTCGATCACCTTGTCGTTCGTTTGAATGTTGTGCAATTTTTCATGTTTTGAGGGCCTTTATACCTTAAAAAATGATTTTTTGAGTAAAATGCAGGAAAATGGCTTCAAAACGAAATTTCGAAGGTTCCATCAGCTTCGTATTGGTCAAATTAGGCTAAAAGCATAGTCAACTTGAGTACCGAGATTTTTAGTGCTAGTTTGAACTATTTTTAGTGTTTTAGCCTTAAAAACTGGCCAATAATTGACTTTGATCAACATTCCTAGAAAATGATCCAAATAGAAATTCCGATAGCGCAGTCAACTCCAGAATGTTGAATTTAGTCTGAAACGACCACTTCCCGAGGCTTCGGTCTCATTCCAAGCCCTTGGTGAATTTCAATGAAATATGGCCTCGGGAATGTGACCCACATTAAAGCATGATCAGTATGAAAATTTTAACTATGCTATTAAATCCAAAATGTTGAATTTAGTGAGGTGGCATATTCCATTTGTGATTTAGTAGTTTTTCATTTTAGTAACTTTGCGAGTTTAAAGTTTCATTTTAGTAATTTATCTTAAGTTGTTGTGCTATGCCATTTTCGGATTAGATTCTTGGCGAATTTTGACGTTTGATGTCTTCAGAATTTCGGATCCATTTTTAGGGATTCTTGAGGCTAAAATATGAGGTTTTCCACGAGGAACGTCGGGGTGTACTTGATTTTAATTGTTGAGACTTCATTTTTGATATTATCTCATAAATAACTGCTTCCATAGTTTTTTTCTTAGCTAAATTTGAATTTTTCTTGTGAATTTCTTTTGAAGTACTTCTAGGCCCCAAATTATGTCCCATTTTGTGATATAAGATCAGAGAGCTGATTAGGATCTATTTTGGTGTAACACTTGGTAAAATTACCAAAATACCCTTTGAGGATAGATGTGCACATAATACATCTTCCCTTGCTCCGATGAAAAATCTGAGACAGGTTATGCATTCAGCATGAAAAATTGAGTGGAAAAGTAGTCTCGGTTGATTTTTAGAGCATTCGAATCAAAAGATAATTTTTTGATAAGAAAACAAAAAATAGTGTCTGTGTATGACAGAGGCACGTCGTGCTTTTGTCACAGACCTGGCTTATTTTTTTAAAAAAAAAAATTGAGGGGATTGGAAATCTCGTTCGAATTTTTTTTGAAAAAAAATACACTGAGGCGCGTCCAATCGACGTTGCGGACTGGCTATTCCGAATATAGGTCATTTTGAGTATAAAAGGGTTTTTAAGCCCCATTCATAAGCCATTCTATGTTCCTAAAAGAGACTAGGGCTTGAGAGAAGAGGAGAGGAGCTTAGGATTGACGAGTTCAAGGGAGAGTTCTTAGATATTGATCATTGAAAGTTACACACCAGGTGTGTAAGGATAAACTAAAGCATGAGATTGTTCTCCCATGTGCCCCATAGATGATCATAGAGGAATTGAGAGTTCATAAATCCACATGCGTGTTTCTTGAAGATTTTCTTAAAAATTATATTAGTTACATGTATTTTCTTATGTTAATGATCATCATAAATTTCTTTTCTTGAATTGAAACTTGTTATTAAATTTTAAAAAGTTAAAAACTTAAAAATCTATTTTTTTTTAATTCTTAGCCTTAATTCTTTATCTTTGTGTTTTACCAGGTAAAGAAAAAAATAATCAACATACAATCTAAAAAGTAAAACCACATTATTATTCTTCACTGCCTACTCGGACTTGATTGTTCTCATCGCAGGTTCCTTTTTTTTCTTTTTTTTTTTTTTTGCAAATTAATTTACAAATTTTTACTCATCTTTTGAAACGGTCTAATTAGTTTATCTAGATGAGTAGTTCTAATTATTTGTTAGTCAATTGTTGATTTTAGTTAACGTTTTAAGATGAAATATTTTTTGTACATTTACACTTATTTTTGTATTTTTCTTGAAATTTCTATGCAATTTAATATTTTTATAATTTATTTTATTATAGTTATTTATATAATATTAAAAATAAAAGATCCACGAAGTTTACATTTTGAATAAATCTTCCGTAAAAGGACAAAGACGTGTGTGAATATTGATGGCGCTACAATCACTATCTAACAGCCATCATGCATTATTCTACCATGCGTCTTATATCTATGACAAAAGTTGAAGATTCTTCTATCCATCACCTAATGACTTGAGTTGATTCATGCCCAGTGAAATCACTTTCAAAAGTTAATGTCTCCATAGAATTTTTCTCATTGACTTATTTTATTTTTATATTGTGGTTGTTCTCAATCTTATGGATATTTTAAAGATTTTTTTATGGGTGTCAATTAGATGGTTTAGTCGATTATTTTTAAAAATTTATATTATTAAATTTTTTTGAAATTATTTATAATGTATAATCAAAATTAAATTATTTAAAACCATCTCAATCATATTGGTTTCTCTTCGGTATCGATACGGTTCGGTTAACTTTTATTTTTTAAAACATTTTTAAAGAATCACTTCAAAATATATTATTATTAAAATATTTTTCGTAAGCGTATATTTGAAGAAATACTTTAATTCACCAAAAAATCAAGTGTATAAAATTTCTTGTCATACGTATTTGATCTAAAACTTTATATAGAAATATTTGCATAAATTTTGTCATATAGTTTGATGGAGTACCTATAATAGTATTTTGCAATCTGAAACCTACTTAATTAAAGGGTAAAGACCCAAAATAATCTAATTACTAGAGATTTAAGACCTAAGTTGTATTTATATTTGAAATTTTTTATAAAATATATTTTTATATTAAATTCAATATGTTTATATATAAAATATATTTGCACATATTTAAAGTTATTTGGTTCAATTGGAAAAAAAAATTCGTATTTTTTTTATAAATTAAAAAAGACCATTTTAATTTTTTAGAATGATTATAGATTTAAATAAAAGTTTATAATTTTTTTTAAAAAATAATAAAAATTAATTTAATATAATTAAGTTGAATCGACTTTTTATATTCTGTTCACACCTATTTGGTTTTAGCTAAAATGTAAGGTAGCATCAATAGATGCATACAATAACTATCTGATAGCAATTACAAAGAACGTGTGGTGCAATTAACTAGGATTGAAAAGTCATTGGACAAAAAGTCTGCCATGGTTAATTTTTCGAGATCTCACTAGGGAGTCAATCAGATCGTTCGGTTGGTTAATTTTTTAATAATTATATCATCTTATTTTTTGAATTTTTTTTATTATATATGATTGAATTTTTTTTAAACCATCCTATTCATATCAATTTTTCTTCGTTATCAATATGATTCAGTTAATTTTTATTTTTTTCTTAAAATATTTAGAGTATTACTTCACAATACACTATTATTAAAATATTTTTGCCTAAGTGTGCATTTAAAAAAACACTTCAATTAATCAAATAGTTAAGAATGTAAACTTTTCTTATCATATCTATTTGATCTAAAACTTTATAAAGGAATGTTTGCATAAACTTTGTCATATAGTTTTAGTGGAGTATCTATTATAGTATCTTTTAACATGAAACCTACTCAGTTAATTAAAGGGCAAAGACTCAAAATTGTACAATCACTAAAGGTCTAGGACCTAGGTTATATTTGCATACATGTAAAGTTATTTGATTTGGTTAGAATTTTTTTTTTTATAAACCAAAAAAGACCATCCCAATTGTTTGGGATGTTATAGCCTTGAATAAAAGTCGACTATTTTATTCAAAAAAATGGATAAAATTGATTTGGTATCGTTAGATTCATTCAGTTTGAACAATTTTTCATAATCTTTTGACACCTATAAATTTTTCTATTTTGTTTTAGCTAAGACGTAAGGTAGAAATCAATAGATGCATAAAATAATTGTTTAATAGAAATTATAAAGATGGTGTGGTGCTACTAACTAGTATGGAAAAGTCAAAGGACAAAAAATCTACCATGGAGTTAGAGAAGAAGAATCTTAGCCTAGATTATTTGGTTGACTAGAGTCCATTTGTTATAATACCTTGTTACTCATCCTAATTATTAAGGAACACAACCAAACTTGAAGTGCAATTTAAGAAGAAAAATCTTCCTTAGCCTAGATTATTTGGTCGAGTAGAGTTCATTTATCATAATACCTGGATATTCATTCTATGTATTCTGGAACAGAATCAAATTTAGAGTGCAAAAAGTAACAATATACAAAATTTCATGTGAAAAACCTCTTTGTTCAAGGAAGTAAATACTACGATCAACCTTGTGCAGTACTATTTGCCTAGAACATTTCACTAAATAAGTGTGATAATATATACTAAGTGTGATAATCTATACTTGCATATCATGGCATTCCATTGGTTCTGCTATTCGTAATTAGACAGTCTAGCCACATTGGTTCCTTTGTCAGTACAAATTTCTCTCGAGCCAATTCTTATAGTTGACAATCAATAAAGTTATGATAGGTTTCGAAAGATGAAATATCACGACCTGAAATCTTGAATCATGATGGCACCTACCATATTTCACCGGCAGGTAAGCCAATCCCGTAACTTGAAATTGCTAATAATGGTGTGAGGGTAGGAAACTAGCTAGAGATCATAATTTACAAAGATTTACAATAATAATAAGGAACCAACACTAAAAATATGATAATATACATATACATACAACAAAATGGCCCTCCCAGAACTTGAAAATCACAAGTACAGAGCTGCTAAGACAAGATACAACCCTTAATCAGGTCTAATATAATGTATGCATACATATAAACATGACTAGTCTCAAAAATTAAAATATGCGCCACAAGTGTTGACGGAGATTGAAATGAATCCAAGAACTCCAAATGCTCACCCAAGTCTCCAAAAAAGTCTACTACTAGCTAGTTGGGTAGAATCAATGATGCCGACTTTTATTGGGACCTACATGATGGAGCAGATACAGAGTATAGTATGAGTACTACAAAATAAACCCAGTAAGTATCATAAGCGGACTGAGGAAGAATGGTGAATAGAGCAAGAAGAACTAGAATACAACGTCGTGAGGATAAAAATAATAATAGTACATGTAGGTTCATAAGTATATGAGACCATCAGTCCCAAATCTACATGCTCACCCCATCAATTGTGTTAATCATTTAACTCTTAGTCTTACAGTCACATGACCTATATTACATAAAGTCGACAAGTCATAAATCAAAAAAGCATTTTAAAAACACCAAAATAAAGCGAATCCAAGTTGGAAAAATCAAACCAAACCAATCTAGTTTGATTCGGTGTATAATGCACACTTTTTTATAATCGAACATTGAAAAATCAAATTGAACTTTAACAATACCAAATCAAAAAATCAAATTCCCACTTCTATAGATGATAGCACAATTTTTGACTTTCATGAGGCGAAATGATAAAGACAGGCTTGAAATCCATTGGTTGTAGCATTCTTTGTGCTAGGATCTCTTCTCTCCTTTCTTCCTAAGCCTAGAGCAGCATATTTAGGGTTTCAAGGGTGGATTCTATCTAATTTACAACTGAAGGGGAAGGGAAGAATAAAAGAATCTGTATTTCAAGATTTCAAACCCCGATGATCCTATTATGATGGGTTCCATTCCGCCATGGCGGTGGCAGGGTTAATCCTGCTGTAATGACGTTCCATAGTATTACACTATTTAATAAACATTATCAGGAGTGTATGATTCAACTAGGACATAAGGAATCTACCATGGATTAGGAGTTGAAATCTTCCTTAGCTAATCCAATTGTTCGAGTAGAGTCCATTTACTAAAATATTCTCTGAGAGAAAACACATTCAAACAGTTTTCTCTAAATTGGACTGTTATCTCATTAATATTTTAATTTTAACTATTATAGAATATTCAATTTGGAGTTTATTATACTGAATTAACTAAGAAAAGTAAAAATGATGTAAATAGTCAGGGGCAAAGCTATAGCTTCATTTATGAGTTCAACACAACTCAATAGCTTTTGACATAAACTCTTATTTTGTGCGTAATAATTCATTTAAATATCATAGTTGGATTATTTAAAAATAAAATGAAATTGTGGATAGGAAAAGAGGAAATGAGAGAGCAATTACAAAGTGGTGATCTAAACATTGGGGCAGAATTTAGTAGGAATGCGTTGGGGTGATTTATTGGGGATTAAAGTATCGTGAGTCGTAAGTTTCTTAAACCTGTGCATATTCTTTAGGTGCTGAGGGAGTTTTTGTTTTGGGGCCTTAGCACAAAAGGTTTCTCTTAATCAAAATAATAATTTATAAATAAGTCCGTAAATTAATACAAAAAACACAAAATTCATCTTACTAAATCTTAAAAAGGGTAAAAACTTAGAAATCTATTTTTTTTTTAATCCTTAGCCATAATTATTCATCTCCATGTTTCACTAGGTATAGGAAAAAATAATCAACATACAAACTACAAAGTAAAAGCTCATTATTATTCTTCGTTACTTGGTTGGACTTGATTCTTCTCATTGTAGGTTCCGTTTTTTTTTTCAAATTAGTTTATAAATTTTTACTCAATCTTTTGAAACAGTCTAATTAGTTTATCTAGATTAGTAGTTCTGATTGATCGGGGGTAAAACTAATGATAGGTTGAAGGTTCGGAGACGCACTTTATAATCTAAAGGGTTCAAATTGAGCAAGACCAAGACAAAATACCTAGAGGGAAAATTAGTGATACTAGGAATGAAGTGGACATTGAAGTATGACTTGCCACTCAATCTATTCCCAAGAGAGATAGATTTAAAGATATCGGGTTCATTATTCAGAGTAGTATTGATATCGATGATGATGTTACACATCATATTGGGACAGCATGGATCAAATGAAGGCTGGCCTCTACAGTATTGCGCGATAAGAAAGTACAATCTAAAGTTAAAGTTAAGTTGTAAAAAATATTGTTTAGACCGTCTTTGTTTTATGGAGTGGAGCGTTGGTCTGTCAAAAACTCATATGTTTAGAAGATGCAGGTTACAATTGAGGATGTTAAGATGAATGTGTAGACATACAATGGTGATAAGATTAGGAATAAAGTCATTTGAGAGAAGTTAGGGGTGACATCTATGACAGACAAAATAGAGGAGAGAGACTTCGATGATTTGGGTATGTGTAGAAAAGAAGTGTTGACTCTCCTATTTAGAGGTGCAAGAGGTTCGAGTTAAGGGCTACGTAGAGGGGTAGAGGTAGACCGAGAAAGTATTAGGGGGAGGTAATTAGACAGGATATGTTACAACTTCATATCATCGAAGACATGACCTTGGATAGAAAGAAATGGCAGTCGCGTATTAGGGTAGAAGGCTAGTAGGTTTAGTAAGGGTAGGATGATGTCTTGCCTTGTGATATAGTAGGACTGTAGGATTAGTCATATCATTGTATATTGTGTTGCTATTGACCATCATTTATTTTGTCTATGTGTATTGTACTTATGAGTTTCCTTTTGCTTTCCATTGTAATCATTTTTGTATCAAGTATTTTCTACTTGTGGAACTGATATATTTATGTTGAGGGTCTTCTGAAAACAACATCTCTATCTCTATGAGGTAGTTGAAATGACCTCAAAAAAAGTGCCTCGGAAGTGCCAGGAATCATAATTTACATATATCTCAAAATTTATGTGCGATATCAAAAATTTGACTTTATATTCTTGTTCAGGGGATGAAATTGAGTAAGAAATGAGTCTAACCCTGATTTAAGAGCAACCGTAGCAAAATTTGAATATCACAAAAATGCGATTAGTAGAGACGATCTGTGCCCCTGGCGCGACATGCCAAGGGTGCGCTACAATGTATTTTGTGCATTATTTTTCTTGTCCAGTCCAAGGCCTTTGGGTCTTGGTCCTAAGTGTTTCCATGCGTAAAAATACCTATACTTAGCCTTATTTCACCATTATATTATTCAAGACATTCCCAAATACTCTTTCAAACACTTAGACAATATTTCTTCTTCAAATGTCAAGTCTCAAAACTCATCTGGATTTTAGGGTTCTCATTCAAGCTTCAAGTCTCCATATCCAATCTTCTTCAAGGATTCTCCAAAGCTAAGGTATGTGAGTTTCTTTCATAGGTTCCTTTCACCCATGATGCCCAAGCTTCCTTTTACTTAGAATTGCATGATTTGAAGTTGATTTACTCATGGGTCTTACTCATTATGAATTTCACTGGACACTATGTTAGGGTTTCATGAAATTATTGTTGTTTTAGCATGTTTCGAGCTATGCATATAAGATTTATTGTGAGATTTGATGAAGGGTTTTGATGTATATTGCTTGAGGGTGTTACCAAGTATCTATTTATGGTTTTACATTGAATTTTCTAGCATGATTATACTCTTGAATTTTCATGGTTTTACACTATCACTACACACCCGCCAAGTATTTAATAAAATGTCCGGTTAATGGGTATTGAAGGAATTGAAGGTACAGTGCATATCTTATGAGTTGAATGATTTTATGATGATATTCTCCTATATAGTGTTTGAATGTGACCATGCCCAACTCGAGGGGACAAGAGCCTGGTAAACCATGTCGAGTGGTTTGTACCTTGATAGTTAATCGAGGGGCTAGTGCCTTGATAACCGGGTTGAGAAGTTAGTACCTCAATCATCATGGGTGGTGGGGTGTGAGTATCTACCAATCAATCAAGGGGTTCATACCTTGATAACCATGTCAGTATGTTTGTACCTCGGTCATGAAGGGTGGTAGGGTGTGACGATCCACCAACCAACCAAAAGGATTTGTACTTTGATAACGTACAAGTTTTATATGTTGGTCTCTTCTTACACCTTGTATTAGATTTTGTTTTACTTGAGCATTGATCATACATATCATATTGCTAATATGTTATCTATTGCGTACTATTATGCATTTTGGTTATGATGCTTATCTCTCGTTGCATTACATCCTACATACTTAGTACATTCAAACGTATTAACACATACTCTATGCCTTCATCAACTGTGAAATGACTTTTGAGTTTTAGTTAAGATAATGACTTAACTCTATGCCTACATAATGTTATCATGTAGGAATCGGAGGCCCACTTGATCATCCTCCTTCAGGTGGCTAGTACGACATCTCTCAAGCTCCTTAGTAAGTCCTCCATTTCGGGGACGATATTTATGATCTCGTACTATGTTCTAAGACTATTTTTACTTTTTGTATATGTTGACTATGAGGGTCAGCCTGTAGCTTGTCTTGACCCCTGCTAAGTATTTAATTTTTAGAGGTGTTGTTGGACATGTTTGTATTATGCTATGAGTTTTGACTCTCTCTTGACTCTTGAGGTTTATGATATGAAAATTGTCTCTTAGCCACGCTTATCCCTATTTACTATTTCTTGTTGTATTTTATTGTTTCCGCGATCAAGGATGTGTAATGATATGTTAAGGGGCTTTCTTGGGGTCCCTTCGAGTTCCCGTTGCTCCATATCACGTTTAGGTCCTAGACTTGGATCGTGACATTAGTCGTAAGATCTCAGACATTTTTCTCTCTGTAGACCGCTCTTGTGAGATTTCCTTGAGCAAATTGTTGTTGTTTTAATTTTTATTAATGTTTTCAGCTGAAGTAGTTTTATGTACATTTACATTGATTTTTATATTTTTCCTGAAATTTCTATGAAATTTTATCATCGTTATTTATATAATAATAAAAATAAAATATCCACGAAACTTACTCTTCATATTAGCTTGGACAAGTCTTTCATAAAAGGACAAACATATATGAATATTAATTGTGCCACAAGCACTGTCTAACAAGGCATCATTGATTTTAAAATTATTAAAATTTTAATTTAATATCACCGATGGTCACTCAAAGATGGAATATTTTCATAGAAAGTCTTTAAATTTTTATTTTTAACTCCAAAGTCATTAAACTATAGATTCTTTTCACAAAAAATCATTCAATTTTTATTTTTAATTTAAAAATTACTTAACAATCAATGTTTTACTCTCAAGGTTACTCAACCTATTTAATTAATTTTTATTTCTAACTAATATTTAATAAGTTAAAAATATTCCCATCTAAGTCATTTAATGAGCCGCCAACTTGAACGACCAATCAAATAATTGAATCCATATTATATTTTTAGTGATCTCATTAGCGACTCTTATCTTCAAATATTTTATCAATATGATTAATATCAATAATTGTTACTAACAATCATCATTAGAAGACAAAAATACCATCGATCTTAACCGATACAATTAAGAAAATAAAAAAAAATTATTTAGAACAGGTATGAAACTTTGAGTAATAAAATAAATGAAAATCAAAAGGACTATGTTTTTTCCTCTTCAGTTGAGGTCTCCATTACTTTTTCGCATGGTTAGAACGAAAGGTATGTATATATTTTTTATCATCAATAGAGATAAAATTAAAAATTAAATAATTGGGTCTATATTATATTTCTAGCGAGTTGGTCAAGTGGGGTGGGTTATTAAATGGCTTAAATGAAAATATTTTAATTTTTAAAATATTAGTTAGAAATAAAAATGAATTAAATAGCATGAGTGACTTTGAGAGTAAAACATTGATAGTTGAGTGACTTTTGAATTAAAAATTAAAATTTGATGACTTTTGTGAAAAGAATCCATAGTTATGTAAGTTTGCAATTAAAAATGAAAGTTAAATAACTTTCTGTGCAAAATATTTATAGTTAAGTGACTATCTCTGATATTAACTCTTAAATTTTCTTCCATATCTATGCAAAAGTTGAAGTTGGTCCACATACAAGGCTTAGGCTCAGCTACTCTAGGCTTACATCTCATTGCATAGCTGATAAACTTCTTATCTCTCCTCGTATAACACGGATCGACACCGTGTATAAAATTTTCTACATGGTCACATACTCACATATGGTGAGATTAAACTCTTGAATCTTGACTTTTTGTTTTTCCAACTGCATCTTTAAACTTGAAAAGTTGGCCCTTTCGTGACCGTCTATGTACAAAACTGTGAAATGACTAATGTTGCTAAAATCATTATCTAATAGAACATCTTGCATTATTCTAAAATTGTTAAAGTTGAAGATTCTTCTATCTAGTCACCTCATCAACTGTGAAATGACTTTTGAGTTTTAGTTAAGATAATGACTTAAGCTGATTCTTTTTTAAAAAATAAAATTGGGGGTAGGGGAAGAAAAAATGGAGAGAGGATTACAAAATTTACAATGTGGAAAATTGAATTCGCACCAATAAAATGAGAGTTCAAATTGTTAATTAATTGAGCTAAGAAGATTTTCATATTGAGCTGATTCATACCTAATGAAATCACTTTCTCAAGTTAATGATAACCCACTACCACTTGAGGATGTGCATCCACAACCACTTGTGCTAATACATGGAATCAGTACAGGCTTGACCCTATGGCAGTGGATATCACTAGAGCTATTGTGCTACCTCTTTTATCGAATGAGATAAAATTCGTTGTTTCGAGTGTATTATTACAAATTCTGTAAAATGGAGGGTTGTTTACTGGCTTACCATCGGAGGATCTGTATAACCATCTACACAATATCATTTTTGTATGCAAGAGTATAATGGGAAACTAAAATTTATCCATGGATGCTATCGGCTCCGTGTCTTCCCATTATCTCTTACAAAAGAAGCGACACTATGGTTATCTGAACTCCCATAGATTTCTATCACCACTTGGGCAGAAATGCAGAAAACCTTTTTGGAGAGGTTCTTTCCAAGATCAAAGAAGCTGAAGTTGAAGGATCAGATCAATAACTTTGAGTAGTTGCCTGGTGATTCAATCAGTACTATGTGGGAGAGATTTACAAAATGTTTGAGGAGTGCTCTGGACAGTAAGATTTTGGTGATTCCTTGGTGGAGATTTTCTATCAGGCATTGGATGATAATTGCAAATTTTTGGCTAACACAATAATAGGTGGCTCGTTCTTAGTTGTCCATTTTCGATTATAGCTGAATGACTGGAAAACGTGGCAAAGACAAATCGTGCATGGGGCTTGAGAGACAAGTCGACTATTAAAAGCTCTTCTTAGTTAATACCAGTTCAAAGAAGGTCAAGATAAAAGAAGAGATGATGCAAGAGTTGGCTTGAGTCAGTATTAATGTGGGGTTGTTGATGAAATAGAGTTAGGAATGAGTAAATATAGAGAATCATCAGCCTCCACGAGCACCCATGTATTAGGAGCCTTACTTTGAGGAGGACACATACTTTGTGACTAATTAGATTGGGAGAGGGGGTTCAGACCAACGCCCAAGGGTCTAATTAGGAATACTGGCGCTAAGGTCAAGGGAATCAAGGTTAGAACTTCAACAGAGGCAATGGTTTCAGTGACCACAACCTAGGTGGCTATTATGATAGAAACTAGGGACAAGACAGAGATGGTGATTGGGAAAGTAGATATAGGTATATGAATTGTCCTACGTACCAATGCATAATCATGATTCTTGGGTTGGTAGTTCGAGGATTGAAGGGATGCTCAATAGATTGTTACAGAAGGTTGCCACCCAGGATAAGACCTTGAAGGGAATAAAGTCTGTCATCTCAAACATTAATCAGATGAACGAGTCTCATTCTGTGGCTATCAAGCTGGTGGAGCAGTAAGTTGATCAAATGTCTACACAATTAAACCAATATAAAAAAAGGTATACTACCAAGCAACATAGTGCAGAATTTGAAGAATGATGGACAGTGCATTGCAGTGATGACACGAGATGGCAAGTAGACTATCGACCCACTGATACTGGTAGATGATAATGAGGTTCATATGGATATGGTAGAGAGCAAAAATGCAAAGACTAGGGATGCAAAAGCCAAGGATGGGGTGAACGATGAAGAGGTGACACCAAAGAAATTGAAAAACTATACCTAGGCCTTCGTCTCTTTTCTCTTGGAAACGCAAGAAGAAGGAGGAGGAAGGTAAGTTTAAACATTTCATCTCCACGTTAAAACAGCTAACTATCAGCATTTCTCTCATCAAGGCATTATAAAAAATGCCTGGATATGCCAAGTTCATGAAGGACCTAGTGACAAAGAAGAAGACTGTGAGCCAAGAGCTCTCGCAAGAGTTTCAACATTGCAGTGCTATTGGAATAAGGTCATTAGTGCAGAAGAAAAAGGATCCCTGAGCATTCGCCATACCCTGCACCATTAGGGATGTGAACTTTACAAAGGCATTATGAGACTTAAGAGCTAACATTAATTTATTTTCTCTTATAGTTTCAAGAAATTAGGATTGGGAGCCTCTACACCAATAAGCATGCGGTTGTTGATGGCTTACAAGACTGTGAAAAAGCCTGCAGGGATACTGTATGACATTCTCGTCAAAGTGGAAAAGTTCATATTCCCTTTACACTTTGCAATCCTGGATTGTGAGGTCAAATTTAAAGTCCTAAACATCTTGGGAAGGCCCTTCCTAGGCACTGGTGTAACACCCCAGAAATTTTGAAAGTGAAACAGGTCCTCTAACCTAGTTGTATGAGAGGGTTTATTAGCTATAGTCTGATGTACAGCCCATGGACCAGGTCATAGAAGGTATTCCAGAGTTGAAGAATTTTGTTTAACTATGGAAGGGATTTTATGAGAGGGAACATAACCCTTAACATGTTCCACGACTCGTCTATCAAGTCATGGAACAAGATTTAGAAAATCTATAATCTTGGTCCTGGTTCTATAAATGGGAACATGACTTGTAATATGTTCCATGTGTCATCTAATAGTTCGTAGAATAAGATTCAAAAGTTGACAATTTTGATCCACTTTCCACGAGAGAGGACCATGACACATAACCTGTTTCATGGGCAGTATCTTTTTTCCTTTACTTGTTGATGTAAAATCATCTTCCCTTCAATAGAAAATTCTTTCAATTCAATGAAAAAGATTCTCATATTCCCACAATTAATTTACGTAGATGTGACTCTATTAAGTAAAGTCTTTCTATGTCCAGTACTCTACTTGAAAGTAATTAGTTAGAAAAAAAACATAACTCTTGAAGTGTGAGCCTACTAACAAGTTAGTACTTGCAGGTTATAGCTTCATCTTATCCCCCAGGAATGGATACATGGAAAGCCAATTCCTCGGGCACTCCGCTCCTTTCCTTCTTCTAGTGCACTCGCGAACTCCGGTGAGCAGCAAGCATCACAACTAGGGACATTCCCCGCCACAACAGCTCCACAGGCACCATC
>DF360170.1:51022-65366 GCA_000787875.1 Solanum virginianum | reverse complement strand
GTGCAGCGACTGTTAGCGACTGTTTTGCTGAAAACAGTCGCGCAGTTTCGTTGGAAGAGAAACGATGACAGAGGGTTTTTGTTGAGAGAATGGTCGGTTGTTGGTTTTTTTTTCTGTTGTTGGTTTTACTGAAAACAGTCGCCCAGTTTCATTGGAAGAGAAACGATGGCTGGGATGTGCAGCGACTGTTGTTGGTTTTTTTTTTTTTTCTGTTGTTGGTTTGTTTTTCTTTCTCTGGTTATGCTTTGGTTCTTCGTTCTTCTTCTTCAGTTTGAAGAAGAAGATGGTGAGAGAGAGGGAGTCTTGTTAATGGAGGAGGCGGCTAGGGTTTTTGTTTGTTTTTTTTTTTTTGGAGGGGAATTTAGCAGAACGGAATGGAAGAGAATGGCTTTGATACCATGATTCGCAGTACAGGCGGAGCTGTGCAGTTTGAGAGTCTTTAAGCTGTTGTTTATTCCATTGAAGAATGCCAATATTTATAGGACACGGATACAAGCCCTAGAAACCCTAGAAACCCTAGGCCCATACTCTATGCTTAATGATATATTTACCCATAAACATATAATAATAATAATAGTAATAATACCCCCAATAACAACACTTTTTCTGAGGATGAGTTCTTCACACTGCATGATCTGTCAAAAAGACAAATATAAAAATTTCATGCAAGGTTATTAATAACACTCCTACTTTAACATGTATCCTTTGCTATATACCAACCTTCTACTTTAACATGTATCCTTTGCACCTCCAATTTAATGTCACGATTCGATTACAAAAAGAAGCTCCCATCGCAATTAATAATTCTTTTGATTTGAAGTTATTACTTCGTCTATCTCATTTTATGAGATATATTTTTTTAAATTCATCTTTAAAAAATTACTTTATTATAATTAAAATAATATGTTAATAAAAAAATCACATCAAATAAATTGAAGGGAGAGAATTATTTTATTATATTTTTCATAAGATTGAAGAAGATATTTATACCATCTTTGAGTTCTCAATTTGCTGTGTGCTACAAGAAAGTAGTTTTACACATTAAGCCAATAACAGCGCGTGACCAACACGTCCAAAGAGCTACAAGTGGGGAAAACATAAATTAAAAATGTTGCATTAATTCTTTTGTTCCTTTCCACTCCAGTTGTGAAACACTTTCAAAAAATTAAAAAGCGTATACGGAGATATTGACTATAACATCGCCATGTTTGAGATATTTTCATTTTTAATTAATATATTATGTATTTAATTTAAGTGTGAGTCAGAGTAATTAAGCAGGTAACTCTTTATTAATATGTTTACTTGAACTGTCTACTTCCTTTTATACATTATATGAATTTATTTTAAATTTAATTTTTTTAAAATAGCTATCTATTTTAATTATAATTTTATAACATTAACTCCAATAAGTAATTTTGTTAATGACTTCAACTATAATTTTGCTATTATCACCTCGATTAATTATTTTAAGTTAGGTAAATATTAAAATTAGATCATATTTCTAATTAAACTGGATAAATAATTATTTTAATATTTTTTCGTTATTATATTTATGTCAAAAAATGTACTATAAATATACATATACACTTAATGAAAAATTTTAATAGCATTTAGTTATATTATCAAAAAATAATCTTATTAATAACTCTCGTATATTATACAAAGTTTTTGTAACTAGTTTTATTATAAATAACACTATCAAGATTGATCTTCGAAATGCATAAATTTAAATTTAATTGAATTTTAATATGAGTCGAGGGATCTCTGGAAACAGTCTTTCTACTTCTATAAGATGATGATAAGATATGCGTATATTCTACTCTTTTTAGATCTCACTTGTGAGATTACACTGGGTATGCTGATGTTGTTGTTGAGTTTTAATATGAGTGAGAAATTATTTTAGGTTTAGTGGGGACCATGTATGTCAACATCAAATTTGATGCTTGCGGAATATCTGAATTTTGGTTATCCCAGGATGACAACACGTGTCTGTATGTGACGTGTCTCTGAAGCTGCAAATTAGAAATTTAAAAACCCAAATTTACCCCTTTACTCGACACGTTGTGAGTTAGGAAACTTTTTATCTTTATTTAATCGTTGCCAACTTTCTCACCATTTTAGAAATTATCAAAAAATATTTTTTTAAAAATAGAATTGGGAGGATGTATCTTACCAACCACCCACCTCATTGTATTAAATTAGTTACGTGTCAAAATTTCTTTTTAAAATATTTCATCCTTTGCATTAGATTTTTTTTTGACGTGTACGATGATTTAGACATATATAGAGAAGAAATATCGATATTGTGAGAAATTAGAGTTAGGGGGATATAGAAGCATAAAGATAGATTAAAAAAGTATTGAGTGAGGTAATTAAATAGGATATGATACAATTTTATACTTCAGAGGGAAAGGAGCGGATGTCGTGTATTAGGGTAGAAGGTTAATATGTTATTATGGGTAGAATGATGTCTGATCTTGCATTATAGTAGATTAGTAGGATTAGTCGTATATTTATATCTTGTGTTGTTATTATTTGTCTTATATTTGTTACTTTATTATATTTGATATATTATTATTTACTTTTTATTTTTGTTATTTTTTTTCTCATCTAATATCTTTTGCTTTTGAGGTAGATATTTTTACGACAACAGTCTTTCGAAGACAATTTCTTTATTTTTATGAGATAATAATAAAATTTACATATATTTATTACATTCCGTAAATCTGAATTGCGAGATTCCATTGAGTATGAAATTGAAAGGTTGGAGTTGAAAGTGCAGAACTCCTAGAACTAAAAGGATCGAAAATGATAGAATTATTTTAGATTTAGATAGTATGGTTTTCCAAATTAAACACGTTTAAATAAATAATCATTTGATAAGTAAAGAGCTATTTTTGAAATTCTAGATATTTTTCTTAAAATATGTAAAGGAAAAATATGACTATTCAAAAGAAAATGAAGGAAATATCGAGCTAATTTGTTTTTTGAATGCATACTTGTACTTCATCCATTTTATTTTATTTGACTATTGTATTAAAAAAAATTTGAATTCCTAATGAAAAATCTTTTATTTTGAGGGATAAAGTACTTTTTAATAAAGATGATTTCATATTTAAAAAAAATTAAATTAAAAAAAATGAAAAGAGAATAAATTTTTTTAAAATATATTCTAAGGCCATCTGTCCAATTGAGAGTGTACCACAAGAGGCAGATAAGATGATTATCAACGAACACAAAAAATCTCTAATTATAATTAGTTCACTTTTATGCATTAAGCAGGTCTATATTTGAATTTAAATAATACCAATCGAGATAGCTTTTACAGAATCGATCTCTCCTCTGAAAATCTTTTAGTACTGTAGCTATGTATGTTGCATCAAAATTAAAATAAATTACAAAAACAATTAAATTAATATTTATTTATTATTAATATACCCGTCAAGACGCTTGAATCTATTTCAATTAAGAATAAATAAATACTTATTACTCAGCGACACCTTTCTTTTAAAGCAAGTGTCAATACAGCTTGCTGCGCATCGACCGGTCAACCTATAGGGCCATAATTTGTGGTGACGCATATATTGAAATAGGCCCTCTAGTGAGTTTGAATTTTTCTTTAGTAAGCAGCTATCTATTCGCTTCGTGGTTCAAGTATGATATTTTAAGCCCAATATTTTGAGATCAAATCTTAATAATATTAATATTTTTATGTCAATTATTATTTAATAATTTTTTCATCAACTTCAATTATGAAATTATAATAACGTGTCTATATAATTTTCCTGCCTGCTGCAGCTGCTTGAAGCAGACAGGTGACTACAATGTCGTACTTAATGTTATGATGGCTATTAGCATGTCTGGTTAATTTTACTGTTATTTATGTTAATTAGGGTCCATACAATTTTTTCTAAATCTTATATAATCATAGTTCATAGATACAATAACAAAATATCCAAAGAAGCCACATTAATAAATCATATATTATCATATTTTTAAAAAATAATAAATATTTCTGATGACAAATTGTTAAAAACAAACTTGATTTTACAAAAATTAATAGGTAAAAAAATTAATAATGATAGTAATCAGTTATTTTTATACTCCCTTCGTCATAATTTATGTGACACTTTTTGTTTTTCTAGAGTCAAATCATTCGAGTTTGATTGAGAATTTGCGCATGGGATCTGAGAAATTTTTTGAAATGAAATTTATATATTTTCAAACTAAAAAGTACTTCAAGTGACAATAATTGATAATTCAAAATATTAAAAAAATACAAAAATTTTCTGATCAAAGATAGATTAGTTTGAATCTCAAAATTCAAAAGGTGCTACATAAATTAAGACGAAGAAAATAAATATAATTCTTTCATATGATATAATTTATTTACATTGTATATAAAAATATACGAAATTTTATGATCAAAGATAAATTAATTTGAATTTCAAAATCTGAAAAATGCTGCTATAGGATACCGTCCGTAGCCAACCCCTATATGCGCCGATGCACAAAGCAAGTACACAAAGACTACATAAATCTTTGATCTGTCTATCGTTGTCCATGTTGTGTTGGGCCGACTTTTTTTTTTAGAAAGGAGAGAATAAATAATGAATTATTGTAAAACTTAAAATAATGAATCTTTTGAAATAAGTATAAATTTATGATCCAAATTTTATATTCAGACTTTGGTGGCGACATATTTCGGCTGCATGAACATGAAACAACTTGCCATTAAATTTGTTGTTTGCTTTTTACTTCTATATATATATATATATATTAAATACTAATATTATTATTAGTTATAATATCATTAGAAAATGTATATTATAAAGTTTGCAAGTGGTAACGTTTGAGTTAATTTTTTGTAATTGCTGACTTTTTCACTCCTTTTTCCAATGTTGGCATTATCTTCCTTTTGTTTTATAACTCTCTTGGTGGTCATCGTAAAGAAAAGAAACAAGTGTGGATGATAAGATTCATTTTTTTTGTTATCGTGGTTACTTCAAGTGAATCGTGTTTTCTCGTTTTAGCTGTATTAAGATATAGTTAAATTTGAGTTTATGTTATTGCGAGATTTATTTTTGAGAATAGAACTTTCAAAATGTGAAATCTTTAGCGATAGATGAATATGTCAATCATTAATTTCATTTGTGAATTCAACTCACTCGACCTTTTTGTTGATTCAATTGGATAAGAGCATAGTTTTTAAAGTTTATTAAAATATATTTTTTTCTCTCAAATTATTTGTTGTGATTCTATTTTAAACATCTTTTAAGAAATACTCCTTTCATTTTATTTTAATTAAATTTATGAGATAATGCACATATATTAGAAAAAATATTTAAAGATAAAATTTACACCATATTTTTCACTATTGCCATTTATAAAATCATGAATATGTAGTGTAATTTATCTCTCCTAGAAAATATAAAAGTTCAATAAATGAAAAGACAAATATAAAAAAAGTTTCAAAAATTCATTTTAAATTTTGAACAATTCAAATATTTTAAACCTTGAAAAAAACTTCAAAAATTCAATTAATTTGAAACAGAGAGAATATTAACTAAGAAGAGTTATTAACTATTTTTACCTTTTTATTGATATCTAAACAATAATAACAATATTCATAACTGAAGTGTTTATAGTCTTCGAAAATAAAAACTACTACTTAAAATATATAAAATGACAAAATTTCTTTCCAACTTCTAATTCTAATATAAAAAATTAATAACTTAAAGATACCTATTTTTAAAAATTATGATGAATAATTTAAAATGAGGGGCGTATAAAGGTGCATATTTTGAAGAAGATCTACTTTGTATAGGGAAATGTAATGCAAAATATATAGGTAAAGCGGGATGAATGTGTTTAGGCACAAAAGTTTTTTAATTTATAATATCAAAATATACACAAGACTTGTGACGTTACGTATTCTCTCCGTTTTAAATTAATTGTTATTTTTTAATTGATTCGATAATTTCAACAACAATAATAACATATCCAGTGGAATCTCACAGTGGGATCTGAGGAGGATAGAATATACGCAGACCTTACCACTATTTCATAAAGGTAGAGAGGCTATTTCCTAGAAACTCTCGTCAAAAAATAATTTTTAAGTTGGTTAGATCCATGAAAATTATTTAGGCCTTTTATATTTATCTTACAATGTAAAATGTCTTCTCGTATAAGTTAGTATGTATTTCAATCTGGAGTTGATATTTAGAAAATACAATGTACAATTTCTTAGAAACTTTAATTAAACATTACTATATTAAATACTAAAAGTTTCAATTTTCATCGAGGTACTTTTAAAAACGACTGTAGTTTGAGTTTTATTAAAGATTCATAGTTATAATTTAGTTAATTATGATTCATAGCTACAACTTACATGTCACAAGGAGAAGAGAGGCAAGCAAAATTCGGAGAGGGAGGAAAGAAGCCAGTAAGATTGGCAAGGGAGAGGTGAGGTTGTCGAGAGTGAGGATATATCCACGTTGTATTCATTGTATCAGGTTGTATCGCGAATATAAGTGATACAATTGATCTGTATCAATATATACAATTGTATCAAGTGTATTCGTTTATTATGTATTTACTCTATATCAAATGTAGCAACGAACACAAGTAAACTGTACTAAAAAAATGATTGTATCAAGTGTAGCTATTAAACAATATTGATAAACACGTAACACATGTTTGCCTCGCTATGTAATTTTTTCCATTTTCATTTTATAATTCTATATATATGGGCCATTAATTATGCATGGACAATATATTGTGAAAATGAATTTGGGCTTTAATCTTATATAAAGTCAGATTCTACATTCGACTTTGGCCCAGATAGATTAGCACAAATATTGTGCTAAGAGAAATATAATGCTTCATCTATAATGTACATTTTGTGTAAAAGTATATATATATTTTTTAGAGTAATATAAAATATATATTTTGCATCATTATAATACTTGTTGAATGGTCAAGTAGAAATGAATAGGTAAAAGGTAAAAATATTGAAAAATCGAATTGAATCAAACTAATTTGATTTTTCAGTTTATTGTTAATGTTTTCTTTTCAAAAGTTTGATTCTTCAATTCGATGTTCGGTGTTAAGGACTTGAACTCTAGTACATCGAAGAATTGAATTTTTTTTATTCATTGGAATTGCAATCCTTTAACAATGAGTCAATACTATCTCTAAAAGAAAATGTTTAAATTATTGTAAAGAAAGTTAATTTAGCTTTTTCTTTACGTTTATATCCCTCTTAATTTTTCATAATTCCAATATTACCCTCCATTACAAAAATCCCTAGATCTCACATCCCTTTTACCATTCCTTCTTTCTCCCAGATCTCCGTGTTCTCTTTCCTCTCCTCCATTTCTGCAACACATTTTCTGCGTTTTCTTCTCCACGATTTCAGCAGCTAACGGTGAGTTTTATTTGATTTTTCTCCCTCTTTTTCTATGCGATTCTAGTTACCTTCTCAGATTTTCTGCATTTTTTCTCTGTTTTTTTCTTCAAATCTTCAAATGTTGGTTATGATTGAACTATTCAAGCTGTTGTTGCTGATAAATTCAGTGTTTTCTGTCAAAATTATCAAGATGAGGAGAAAAAGTTATAATTTATAATCTTAGCTAGATTATATAAATTTATATAGAGTTGAATGAGTATCCATATGAGCCGTATGTAATATAATACTCATCGGACATATATTATGGAGCTTGATATTTTTGAGACGATCGTCACGTAGTATATCATGAAGGACGTGTATGTATCGTTGTTCAATTTATAGATGCTTAAGGGTTAGTAGGAAGAAGTGGAGTAGGAAGAAGGGCTAGGTGGTTTTCTAGTGGGCCTAATAGGGTTGAGTAGTTGTATTTTTTTTTCTAGCATGATTTGTCATTAATTTGTTGTTTATGTGTTAATTATATCATATTTTCGTATTGTCACGTGTTTTTTTACTTTTGGTCGTATCTAGTTTTTTTTTGCGTATGAGTTCTGTGACGAGGTTTCCAGAAAACAGCCTTTTTACTTAAGTAGTGGTAAGGTTTATGTACATTCTACTTTTCCAGATCCCACTTGTGAGATTTCATTGGGTATATTGTTGTTGTTGTTAAGAGTTTGTTTGTGCCCGTCAAAATTGAAGAAAAAAAATATGAAGTGAGATCAAATTAAAAAATATATTTATGTATATGCCTTTCTAAAATATATATCGTTTTTAATTTTTGAATTTAAATTCTAATATGAATATTTAAAACAAGTAGAAATTCCCAAAAAGGAGAGGAGAATCATACTATTTACCAATTTTTAATTGTTAAAATTTAATTGAAATTTAATCATACTATTAAAATCATACTCTTTACTCACATCCTGTATATACATTTGAAAAATTTTCTAAGTGTTTGATTGTGATTTTGTGAACTTAGTTATTAGTGTCATATTTACTTGAAGTCGTTGCAGGAACTTATAACCATCAAAATCCTGAATCCTCCTCTGGCTGATTCGTTCCTTGAGACAAAATGTGCGAAGGAGCTATCCCAAAACTCGGCACCACCATCCACATCACAACGCTCGATGGAATCATCAACGTTAACTCCCTTTTCACCCTAGCCGTGTTCATCGGGCTAGCTTGGAACCCACACGACCAGGGCAACAGTCTCTCCCAAGACCCGAGCTGTTTAGCTGGGCCCAAGGTCGCGGAGGACCTTGTAGCCTTCCACGTGTACTCATTTAGTTGTTTCCTCTTTTCAAGCCTCATTGCCTTGTGTCTCAAGCAGGCTATTCGACTGGCTAAGTCAGCTCACTTTCCCACCGTCTTCACTTTTGACCTAGCCCTAATCAACAAAAAGGCTCTCCGGGTCGGGTACTTGGTCTCGGCGGCCGGGTCGGTTCTCGGGTCGGTCTTTTTGATGCTTGCTTTGATCAATGTGGTTCAAATTAAGCTTGGAATTTTGGGATGTGGAAGTATGCATACTTATGGAGCTGTTGTTCCACTTGTGATGTTCGTTCCATTGGGGCTCCTTATTTATGTTTGTATTGTTCTTTATGCTTTCACTCGTTAATTTGATCAATGTATATTTATTTACAAATTAATGCATCAAGAAAGCATTAACTATATTTTTTATATTGCTAGATGCAAACATCCTCCCTAGGAAACAGCCTTTCCACTTTGGTAGTGGTAAGGTCTGCGTACATTCTACCGTTCCCAGACCTCACTTGTGGGATTTCACTGGGTATGTTGTTGTAGATGCAAACATCGATAGGGTATAAATATCTGAATTTGATTATTTTTTAAAGTTTATTATCAATACATATGTTGTTCGGACTCTTCAAAAAGCATACCACACTCATGTTGAATTCTTTAAAAATATACTATTTCTAGAGAATTTGATACACGTTCATGAATAATTTTAAAAAATCTGAGCAATATAGGTCAATGCTAAGCAGTAAAAATAAGGATGTCAAATCCGTTTTGAATTTTCTTAATATACATTACTTTGAGAGAATTTGACATAAATATGAGAAACACAAATTTTCATAATTGATGAAAATTTTAAGAGGATTAATATCCCAAATAGATAAAGTGAGTAGAATTTTAACTTGTCTTGTTGGATCATTTTTGACCCGTTCAATTGTCATTTTGAATTAGAAAAATTATGTTAAATGACGAATATTTAATAATTATTATGTATTTTAGTTATAGTTATTTTTATACAGTTCGTTGATAAATTTAATTTGTATAAATCACGAAAAATTCATAACTGTTAGCTATCTATATACAATTTATTGATACATTTGATTTGTATAAATTATGAAAAGTTCATAACTGTATATGTAGATTTTATATATACTTACCCCATTTATTTACTAGCAAGCGAAATATACAAATAAAAATATGCGGAACAAACGAAACTTAACTACGAAGCATTTTTAGGTAAACTGTATTCAAGAAACACAATTAAGCTACTTTTAGTAGATATTTAAGAAATTTGCTCTTTTTTGTGATTATTATTTTAGATTTTGGGCCTGTTTTAGATATGATTTCAAATCATGATTTGTAATTAGCTTGACTTTTAAACTGAAACTTGACTTAAACATACAAATTAGATTTCTTAAATTGTATTTCTTTTCTATGAACATGAAAATCTCATAATTTATGAAAATTATTAGAAATATTTCAATTCTCATATAATTTTATCAAATAAATAAATTATAATTTATAAATAAGATATCAAAACATCATGAGATGCTGAATTAATAAATCACACATCTCTATATTTCTTTTATAAATAAATATTTATGATTTCATATTATTTTAAATTTTCAAATACATATAATTCTATAAAAAAAATTATTTATCCAATATAATAACAATAATACTAACTAATTATTCTTTAATAAAATCCTCCAAGTAAAATAAACAATTTCTTTACTTATTTTTTTTAAAATATAAACTTATAAATTAAATTTCACTAAAATTATTCGACTTTAAATTATAAAGTGATAGGTTACCAACATGAGTTGTGATTCACTAATAGAAGTATTTCACCCTTAATCAGAGATCACGAATTCGAATCGTGAGAATGAAAAAAATTCTATTGAGAATGTCGTCCCCAAATAAACCCTTTAGTGTATGATCCAAATTTATTCAGAACTCCTCTAACTCCGAACACCGAATAGAAAATAAAAAAGCCAATGAAGTGGATAGGTCAAAAACTAGTTGAGAAAATAGTTGGTGTGTTGGATATAAAATGGAAAAGGGGGATGTTTTGTGATGGAGATGGGCCATCCACTACACTAACATGCAAGCTTTGTCCCCACAAAATAACACACACACACACACACTTCCCTATAATGTTTGGAAGAGTGAAAGTCCAACTTTTACCAAATTCAAGAGCTACCCTAGACCTTCATGCAACCAACCATCAAATGACACATCATTATCTTCAATTCTCATTAAAAAAATTAAAATTAGGAAAATTAATTGTGCAAGTGTTTTTTAATAAATAATTATAGATTTTATTTTTTATTTATTACTTCTGTCATTTTAAAATATATTATTCTTATGGGATTGGGATCATTTCAAGGAGGATAAAAATGGAATTTTAAAGATAAATCGTCTCCGATTAAAGTAAGGTGACATATCTTTTTAGACGAGCAAAAAGGAAAAGATGCCATGTAAAATGAAATATAGGGAGTCAAATTATATGAATGTTTGATCATATTTTAATGTATATTGATATGATTTTTTTTATAATTTACTTTTAAATAATTTTTAATCATATAAAATAATAATTTTAATTTTAAAAAAATTGAAGTTTGACAATTATTTGAAAATGAAAGAGACACTCCCATTTAATTAACCTTAATCTAGGAAGAGAGTTAGGCTTTCATTAAAAAAAATATCTTGGATAAGAAATTTTTTCTCATTACTGTTCTTTATTAGTTTGAAAATATATTTAGTATTCAGAATTTATTTCGATTTATATTATCAGAATTTATCTCGATTTAACTATCTAAGTTATAATATTAAAATATTAAATTAATCTCATTTACTTTTAAATTTAATTAATTAAAATTATATTATCTGTCAAACAAATAAAACGTGACAATTACTCTGGAATGAATGAAATACTACAGTACTATTTTCTTATTTAATAAATACAACTTATTAATTTTATATAAAGAAACCAAATAAACATTTAATATAACTAAATTTCAACATTATAAAACTCCATTTTTTTAAAAAAAAAAAAAAAGTTGCATGCAGAATGAAAAGCATATAATTCTTGGGAAGTGTGAGGCAGAACAATAAAAATAGGGAGCTTAATATTTTGACAGCACAAATATTATTACCACCTGCCTCTCTGCACAACCGTTTAAAATAATATTACTCGTTGCGTCTCATTTTATCTGGTACGCTTTAATTTGACACATATTTAATAAAATAAAATAAAATTTAATTGTAATATTATTTTTGTTGTTTCAATTTATTATTTTATTTAAAAAAATACATTTTTATATTTAATGATAATTTAGTTTTAAAATATAGAGTTTAAACTTAATAATATGCCTAATCTGTCTTATTTTAATTGTAATGATAAAATTTGACATAATTCTTAAGAATAATTTATTAAAAGTGTTATTTGACTAATATATCCCTTATAATTTTCGTATAACTAATTAAATTTTTATCTATATATATGTGCCTCTTAATTATAAAATAATTAATGTTAAAGACAAAATTAAAAAAAATTAATTATCTTTTAATTATCTAAATTAATAATTATGTTTACTATATCTGACGACAAAAGAGTATAGGAACATGAATATATGTGAACTATTATAAACCATAAACTTTTTTTATAAATTTTGATTTTTTTATATTAAATTAAACTATTTCATGTAAATTAAGACGATGGAGTATAAATTGTAAGTAAAATGTAATGATCTGGCTCAACACTATAAAGTATTGTGTGCTCCTGGACCTAGCCAATCACGAATTTGTTCCTTTGGACTCATTTCAAAAAATGCCTCACAGTATATAGATCAGTCCTTTACTAAGATACCTAACATCTCTTCTGTGTTTTTATCGATATGGACATCTATGAATTGTTACATAAAAGGAAATAAAACAAAATCTAAAATTTTTTAATAACAAACAAGTGAAACACTATTGAACACCAAGAAAGGGAAAATCTTTGATGTACTTGTAAATGAAAAACAACTCTATGAAGAAACCTCAGAGTTGCACAAAAACCCAAAAAACCTAGCCACACACAAGTACAAACTGAATATATTTAAGGTTAGTACTACTAGTAACAATTAAAAAAAAAACTCAGAAAAAAATAATCATATATATATATATATATATTTTTTTTTTAATTTGATATCTGAAATTCACGTTGAAACTTTAATTTAATTCAAATCGCATACAGTTAAGTTCATTTGAGGGTGACTTTTATAATAGGAGATTTTTCATACTCAAATTTTGAATTTAATATATTTAATTACAAATGAAATAATTTAATCATTGCATTGAATAATAATAAAACAAATCACACTTATGCTTACTAGAAGATCACCTGGGGTTCAGATTTCCTATAAAATGTAAATTTAAGTTTCATTTAAAAGCGAAGATTAAACCCCCGACATGCGACCCAGTGAGCTAATTCTCCCTATTTATTATTCCAATGTAACTGATGAAAGCTGTTTTTGCCACCAAAAGACTACTTTTTTGGCTGCTTCTGATATTTTATTAAAGAAAAAAATATATTCTAATTTATTTGCCTCATTTCAGTAATGAATAAATTTTTTATAATTTAATAAAAGTTTTTTAAGTTAATTCTAATCACCTAACTATTTAGCGATAGATTATAAAAAATAAACATGTCATAATATATAAATATACCATTTGATTTGCAATAGATGATATTTATATCTTTTAATTTTGTAGATATATATATAAATAAATATTTAATTTGTATAAAATCAAATAAATAAATATATTATAAGTAGCATTTTATGTGACAAATTATATTTTACTTATATTTAACTTGTACAAAATTATTTAAATAAATAAATACGTCATATGTAGCGTAGTCAACATTTTCAAATTTAGCCAATTTCTTGCAAATTTAGTCAACATTTTTTAGTTTAGTCAAATTCTTTCAGATTTAGTTAAATTCTTTCGAATTTAGTTAAATCTTCAAAAGTTAGTTAACTTCTTAATCGTCGGTCGATCGCAGGTTAACGGTCATTTTGAGCGATTAAATTATTTTCAAAAAGTGAAAATTGCACCCTTATCCATTTTCTCTGAAATTTTGAAACTTTTCTGTTATATTTTAAAATTTAATCATGATTTCCTAATTATCCTTAAAATTAGGTGGCGACTCCTCTTTAAATTCTTTAGGAATTTTGATTTGTGCTTAAATCAATTAAGTATTAAATTTGATTTTTGAAAAGTCAAAAATCCTATTTTTTTCATTAATAGAAATGACGAATAACTTATGTTGTATTATTTATTCAATTTTACACAAATTAAAGTGTCTACGCTCAAAATAAGATGAATAAATGTAATCGAAGATAGTATTTCCTTTAAAATTATAAAAAGGAGAGAGAAAGAACAGTAGTTTAGATAACTTCTAGTGAATTTTTTCTTCCTTGGTTAGTGAGAATTTCTAGGTGGAAAGAGTGAACAACAACAAGAAAAAAAAATGGCTAATCCATGGTGGGCTGGAAATATAGCAATGAATCCAATGGTTTCATCCAGTAACAATCCAGAAGAAGAAGAAAATACCACTGGATCAAATCGACTCCGCCCTGAAAGAGAGCAAGAGTTCAT
>DF360170.1:25543-50959 GCA_000787875.1 Solanum virginianum | reverse complement strand
CCCTGAAAGAGAGCAAGAGTTCATGGATATCGCCACCGCCACCGCCACCGTCACCGTCACCACCAACAGTAGTGAAAACCCAAATGAAATGGGTCAAGAAGGGGAAGAAAATATCCCGAGTCCCGAAGGTCTTTTCTCCTCTGGACCGTCCAGCTCGATTCAAGTTGGACGGCGTAGACCCAGAGGAAGACCTATGGGCTCAAAAAACAAACCCAAACCACCAATAGTAGTAACAAAAGAAACCCCTAATTCCCTCAAAAGTCACGTTTTAGAAATCAAATCCGGGACCGACATAATAGAAAGCATCGCCGCTTTCGCCAATCGCCGCGGCCGCGGCGTCTCCGTCTTGAGCGGCAGCGGGATCGTAACGAACGTTACCCTCCGCCAGCCGGCCGCGGGAACCGCGGCTGGGGGAGTGATAACCCTGCATGGGAGGTTTGAAATTTTGTCTTTATCCGGGGCGTTCTTACCGAACGCCCCGGATTCCCCAGTTAGAGCAACTGGGTTAACAGTGTACTTAGCTGGAAGCCAAGGACAAGTAGTTGGTGGAAATGTTATTGGGGAATTAACAGCATCAGGTCCAGTTATGATTATTGCTGCATCTTTTACAAATGCAACATATGAAAGGTTACCATTAGTGGAGAATGAAGAAGAAGAGGAGAACAATGTAAATGAAGGGATGCAAATGCAATTACCTACAACTTCAGGGATTGGTAATGTAAATACTGATAATTTGCAGGTTGATGATGATCCAGCTACTTCTACTTCTATGCCTATGTACAATTTAGCCACTAATGTTTTGCCTAATGACCAAATGACCCATGAAGTTTTTTGGGCTCCTCCATCCTCAAGGACTACTCCATATAATTAGATTAGGAACTTTTACTAGATTATTATTACAATGTTGTTAACTTTTTTGTAACCCTATTTGTATCTTTTGTGAATCTTTTGCTTTTTAATTAGGTTTTAGATTTATGTTTGTAACTTTGTAATCCTAGAAGTTCTATCAATTTGGTTTTTTTTTTCTCTTTTTTTGTAGAAATTGTTGAGTTGTTCTTGATGTAGGTAAGAGACAATCTTGTCTAGAAATGGGAGAAGAATCAGGTATATTCATCCTGGGATTCAGGTACCATTAATTTACCTCCTTGAATTATTTTTTTTTATTTTTATAAATGGTGTTAGAAGATGACAGATAAATAATTAAATATGATGGTTCAATCTTTTATGGTCTTACTGCTAAACTATTTAAGTTCAGAATTTTAATATTGGTTGAAATTTCTCTCTTATTTAAGGTGGCATAGTAATAAACGTGTCTTTTAATTTGACCTCATTTGGCATGTGTGGATTTCAACTTTAGGCGTGCACAAGTTAACAATTAAACATGTGTTGGAGTTGAACAAGTAGATGCACATGTTTTACTTGGCGTCCTACATAGCAATTCATATCCTAGAGAGCATCCTACATAGTGTTCTATGTGTATTATGTTAAGTATGATGCATGTGTATTTTAAGTCATCTTTATACACGTTTAAGTGTCTGCTTGTGCACACTCACTGCTTGAGGACATTAAATGTCAGTTGAGGCTAAATTGAAATGTGTATTTATGTATTATGTCATTTAAATTTGTTAATGCTAGTTGAACCCACATTGTATCCGCAACATGATATATAATAAAAATAATCTTTATCATGTTGGAGATTAGACTGCACCATGATAAATATTACTCCCTCCGTCTCATTTTATCACCCTTTGACTTAACATGATCTTTAAGGAAAAAGAAGACTTTCAAAATCATTTCATTAAAGATCAAAAGAAAATTTTAAAAGTAAATTATTTTCAATTAGAGTAAAATAATATTCTTTTTGGACAGTCCAAAAAGGAAAGGGTATAATTTTGTAAGATTTGAAAAATGATGAGATGATGTAGCTCCTATGGTTGACTAATTATATCTTCAATAGCTAGATATCTAAGTAGAATTATATCATTAAATATAAACTAGCCATATAGTCATATAGATTGAATAATTGGTAATGCTTCTAGTATAATAATTAATTAGCTTTTGTGGATGTTCTTAAGAGACTGCCCTACTTCAACTAAATTTGAATTTTTTGTTTAATCATTTTAGATAAATTTTGCCACATAGAAGTTCATTTAAAGGGAAAACACTTCTATTTGTTAGAAATTTATCTATTCACAATACTTGAATGGCAGTAAAATGAAAGAGCTACCTATTAGAAAAATTTTCATTTTTAGGGTTCGAATCAAAGACTTCTGATTAATGATGGATAGATCTCTATCCACCTGGCAACAATTTGTTGTCACGCTAATTTGTTATATTTTGGTAATACAACTACTTTTTTATTTCCCTTTCGATATTAAGTAATTTTTAGAGTTTGACTAATTTGAATTCATGTATAAGGGTAAGAAGTGTAAATGAGTGTAAGCTTCATTATTGTTTTATTGATTGAGCTCATCATATCTTGTCTCGTGGAATTTACTTTTTCTTTTGTGTGATAATTGAAGTTATTATACTGAAGCGAAATTTACCTTGTACATACTGCCATGTGTTATTCATATTAGTCGCTCTTTCTGTTCCCTTTTTGTCATATCTAGTTCTTTCTGCTTATGAGTTTTGAGATGAGGGTTCCCAGGAAACAACATCTCTACTTCTATGAGGTAGTGGTAAAGTCTGAGTATATTTTACCCTCCCCAAACCCTACTTGTGAGATTTCACTGGTATGTTGTTGTACATGTCCGAAGAACAAGAAGGATTTGCTTGTCAAAAAGAAAAAAAAAACCTAGGACATTTTCTTTTGGTCTGGTTAAAGGAACAAAAATATGTTTTCCTAATTTGTCTGTCTGACTGTTAATTAGTAATTATAAAGATCTTTACTTCAAAGGAAGGAAAAATTGTTTGGTTTGTATGTCAATTAAATTGGCTGTATTTGGCAACGCATATGGGACGTTGGGAGGTTCCAGTGCTAATGTCATAATCATTCAATGCAACCAATTGTTTCTTAGGGCTGACTTTGTCTATCGGTGTGATGAGCTCGATCCAAAAATGCACGTAGATGATATCGAATACAAGGAACTTTTATTTGGCAAATTTCTTGCGATGGGGTAAGTTATTTTTGAATTTTTACATGGAGCATTAATAGTTCCTCGTATTTACAATGTTGATCCACTTTTGTTCTCTCAAAGTTTCACTTATTTTTTAACATTGATTTTATCTATAATTTTATGTATAAAATGTTTCATTGTCTTTTTATATATTTAGTAGAAATAATTTCATGTGAAAGAAGTTTAGAAGAAAAAGACCTTGTTCTGTTCAACAAAAATAGTATTGAAGCTAAAATAAGAACATATTGATTGATGATGTTGCAGGAAAAGAAAATTTTGTACAATTGCATCTGAAATCAACGTGATAAACCTCTTAGTTTTAGTTACAATAATATTTCTACTAAACATAACATGGTGTTTCTCTTTTCATCTTTTCTTTTCTTATATGAAGCAAATGTGAAATTAACGTGATGAACATCTCTGTTCTTGCTGCAATAATATTTTTGCTAAATATAACAAGGTATTTTTTTGATCTTTTCTTATATGGAGTTATTATTTAATATTAAATGTATATATAAAAAAAAGATTGAATAATCCATACATAAAATTGTGTACAAAATTAATGTTAAAAAACCTTCTTCATTTAAAAAAGATTGATCTAATTTGATTTGACATGATGTTAAGAAAATAAAGAAGATTTTTTAATTTTATAGTTGTAAATTAAAGTTAATCTCAAATGTATCAAAATGTGTTTTAATCATGTTGTTTTAAACATGTTATGTGAAATGTTGAAATTAAAATATTGTCAAAAAAGAAAAAAAATCATTCTTTTTTAAACAAATTAAAATAAAAAGTAGGTTTTTTTAAAAAAAATGGGGAGAGCAATTAAAAGTTTGGAAAGAACCAAAAATGCATTAATATTATAAATATGGTATACCTCACAAGATAAAATACTCAATGTATTTTTCTTTGTGACTCTCTATTTTTCCTCTCTGTTTTTGTTTTGGTGTATTTGAAATGAGAGTAGAAACTCTCTATTTATAGTTGAAATTTTTTTCTCCATCTTTTTTCTTGACCAATCAGAGAAGAGGAAAGTTGGACAATTTGCATTTGCAAATCGCTGCAAATTGCAGCTCCCTTTTTGACCAATTTGAAATCAAATGGGTGTGGACCCCATTACTTTTTATATATTTAGTAGAAATAATTTCATGTGAAAGAAGTTTAGAAGAAAAATACCTTATTCTGTTCAGCATAAATAGTATTGAAGTAAAATAAGAACATATTGATTGATGATGTTTCAAGAAAAGAAAATTTTGTACAATTGCATCTGAAATCAACGTGATAAACCTTTTAGTTTTAGTTATAATAATATTTCTACTAAACATAACATGGTGTTTCTCTTTTCATCTTATCTTTTCTTATATGGAGCAAGTACTATTGCATGTGAAATTAACGTGATGAACATCTCTGTTCTAGCTGCAATAATATTTTTGCTAAATATAATAAGGTGTTTTTTTTTATCTTTTCTTATATGTAGTTATTATTTAATATTAAATGTATATATAAAAAAAAGATTGAATGATCCGTACATAAAATTGTGTACAAAATTAATATTAAAAAACCCTGTTCATAAAAAGATTGATCTAATTTGATTTGACATGATGTTAAGAATATAAAGAAGATTTTTTAATTTTATAGTTGTAAATTAAAGTTAATCTCAAATGCATCAAAATGTGTTTTAATTACGTTGCTTTAAACATATTATGTGAAATGTTGAAATTAAAATATTGTCAAAAAAAACTCATTCTTTTTTAAATAAATTAAAATAAAAAGTATTTTTTTTTTAAATGAAGAGAGCAGTTAAAAGTTTGGAAAGAACCAAAAATGCATTAATATTATAAATATGAGAAATTATTACTATTTCATATACAAACTCGAGGATGACTTTGAATTTTAATCCAAAAATAAGTTAATATAAAATAGAGAGAATATCAATAAAAAGATACCAATATATTCATATTGTAGTGTTATAATACATAGTGCATGTTTTTTATACTGAAATAAATTAATATATATTAAGACACTTATAATATATTTTTACAGTTCCATAGGTAAGGAACATACCAAAAGGATGAATTGGATTACAGTGATTTGATACGCCCACCGTGGGACTCGAAACCCACGACCACAAAGTTAAGAGCCTTGCGCTCTACCAACTGAGCTAGACGGGCAACACATTTTAGTATACTTATTACCTAACTCTATTCTACGAACTAGAAAAAAAAAAACTGAAGAGCATGGCGTAGACAAGAGCCAACTTCTTCCTAACGAGGTTTCAATACACTGCATAATTAGAAAAACTATGTTTTAGTGAAATAATTGGTATCACCATATGTCGTGATGGGATAGGTTAGGGACCGATTCATATACGATAAAATAAAAAAGGATTCATTTAAATTTCTTTCGTTGAAAATCGTACTAGTCAAACATAAATTATTGAATCCACTTGACACTTGTGATGTAGTGGCAAATATGGTTTCAAATTGCTTTATTGTAGCTTTCAAGTTTAAGTCCAAATGTGGACTTCATGCATTTCATAAATCCTCTTGATAAAATTAATATTTTAATTATATATTATAAAATATAAACAATATAATAGAAATTCCGGTACGATTTTAGAATCATGGAATTTAATGATTTTTCACAAAAATATCATATAAAATCATTAATAGAAAATAAAACATACATGAATTCATAAAATATCCTTTTTGCAGGGCAACAAAAAGTGCAATATTACAAAATTCCATCAATATGTGGATCCAATAGGTGAAAGTGAGTTGCACTAAACTTTTTAAAATAAATTTAAACCCTACACTTGACTTTCTATTTTTGGAGTTAGAATTGGGAGGGGGGGGGGGTGAAAATAACTTCCATTGATGTTAATTTCTTTTAGATTTCTTGAGATATTTTATTTTGATGCTCGAATTAAGTCATGTTTCAGTTATGTATCTCAATTCTTAATAAAGTGCTGCAGTTAGATATATTCTATAATTCATTTTTAAAAATATATATATATATTTATTTTCATTCGTATATTAAATAATTAAGTTAATCACATACAGTATATTATCTTTTTGAATAACATGTAATAATCTCGAGTGAAAATATTGTTTGAGCTTTACGACTTTATGAGGCGAATGCACATGTAGGATTAAATTTTAAGGTGAATGCATGTGTAAGAATGAAAATTCACGTAAATGAATTTTTAAATTTTAAACCAAAGGATTTTTAGTATTCTCTAAATCAATAACAAAGTTAAAAATTTAGTAAAAGGCATGTAATGTTTCTTCTCGATAATGTTAAGGATGTGCAAAATTAAATCTATATTCATAATGTTACCTAATATTTAACATTTTAAGTCAATAATTTTTTATCGCTGAAAAATATACATCAAACTACTTTTCACATAAGATGGCTCCGCCTATGCTCTGAATCATATGATTATTTATAACAAAAATTTTAATCATACCTCGAAGGAAAGTGCATTCTTTTTCCTATTAACATGCAAAATAAGATTATAGTATAAAGTAAAAATCTAAAAACCTATAATTTTAAGTAATTAATTGTTTAATAGAGTACTTTAATTCATCATCCTCCCATTATTTCTCTTAAAAGTAAAAAATTTGATGGATTAAGATATGTAACTACTTTATGATGGACCAGATAAATAAATTAATGGGTAAAGCTGATTTATAAGTCAAAAGAAATTCTCACATTAATACTAAATGGACACTAAGAATATTAATAAAAATTTCTGATACTATTTATTTATCACTCTCATCTTATAATTTGCATTGTTATCATTTAATATGATTTGTGCTAGTTCACACTAAAAACTAAATAATTTTATACTAATCCAAAATATAGTTGACTAAAATTTAGCAATTAATTATTTAGTAGTTTACTTTATAGTTAGGCATCCTCTCATTATATCACTAATTATTTTCTTGTGGATAAAAATATATAGCTAATTTATGAGGTGGCAGGTGATTAATTAATGGTAAAGTTGGCGTTTAAGTCAATGAAACTCATAAATTAATACTAATGCCACAAAAAAAAATACAAAAATAAACATATTAAAAAAATTAACAACAATAAATTCAATATGACCACACAAGATAAAAGTATTTTAATATTTATTATAAATATATAGCTTATCTTGATGATACTACTGAAAATGCAACTTTACTGACCTAAAGTTGATTTTAACAAAATTAAACAATAATGTACTTATTAACAAACACCATATATTTTATATATTTATCCTATAGTTGCTTTCTTTGACTATTTTTTTTAGCTAGAGAATTTATCGAAAAATAATTTTTTATTTTTGAAAAAAAAGAATGAGATCTACTACGCTTCAGATCTCACTTTATAAAACTACATTGAATATGTTATTGTTATATTATGTTTCATAAAGAAAGCAATTTATTAACATTACAAATTATATTAGAAGTATATGGATTTATGTATCAAGATGGAATTGAGAGATTTATAAAAAAAATGACTTTTTTTTTATTGATTTGACTTCAAAGAAAGAAAATATTACATTTCAATTTGTAACTAGTGAGTAGTTAGCCAACTAATTAATCCTAGTTTAATTGACCAATTATTCTCCTAATCAAGTCATTAAGGTTGCAAATTGAGCTCGTTGACATTTTATAGAGGAATTGATCTCTTACCAAATTTCTTCTTTTAAAAAAGGGTTTAGGTACATTGTAGTTAATGGTTTCAACTCTACTTTTCAACATTTAATTATTTTTTTCTGTGAAAGAATATTATAAAGTATAACCAACTAGTTAATAAAGTAAGCGAATAAAAAAAACATATGAAATGTGAAATTCGAATGCAGTGGAGTCATCAAATATTAAGTACGTTATTTTTTTTACTTGATGAACAATATTATCTTATAGTTGTATTGGCGAGCGATAGATGCAAAGTTAAAATTGGAAACTTATAGATTTTCGATTCTAGTTTTAAGTTTATCCTAATTTTAAAATTATTACCTTATTTTTTAAAATAAACATAGATAAAATTACTCAAGCCGATCAAATACGCAACTGACACTCTAGCTCCACCATCGATAAAAAGTAGTTGCTATTTTATAAAATAATTGAGACGTGTGTAAGCAAAATCGAACACCAACTTAGGAACTATCCACTCAATATGCATTATAATGGTTTCAGCTCTTTTTTATTTTCTGTCAAAGAATATTATAAAGTATAATTTACTGGTTAATAAAGTAAGAGAAAAAAGATCATGAAATGTCAATTCGAATATAGTAGAGTCATCATTACGTACTTGAAGAGCAAAGCTATCTGGTAGTTATGCTGGCGAGCGGCAGATGCAAAGTTAGAATTGAAAACTTATAGATTTTCGATTCTAGTTTTAAGTTTATCTGAATTTTAAATTATTAAATTATTTTATTTCTTAAAATAAATATAAATAAAATTACTCGAGCCGATCAAGTTGTTATTCTATGAAGTAATTGAGACGTGTGTAAGCAATCGAACACAAACTTAGGAAATTATCCACTCAATATGCATTACAATGGTTTCAACTCTACTTTTCATCATTTAACTATTTTCTGTCAAAGAATATTGTAAAGTATAACCTACTAATTAATAAAGTAAGAGGAGAAATCATGAAATGTAACGTTCGAATTTAGTAGAGTCATCAAATATTACATAGGTGGTTTTTTTCTTTATTTGGTGAGCAGTGCTATCTGTTTGTTGTGCTGGCGAGTGACATATGCAAAGTTAGAATTGAAAACTTATAGATTCTCGATTCTAATTTTAAGATTATCTGAATTTTAAATTATTACTCTATTTTAAAAATAAATGTATCTGAAATTATTGGAGCTGATCAAATACGAAACTGACACTCTAGCTCCATCATCAATGAAAAATAGTTGCTATCCTATAAAATAGTTAAGACGTATGTAAGCAAAATTGAACATCAACTTAGGAAACTATCCACGCGATATGCATTATAATGGTTTCAACTCTACTTTTCAACATTTAACTTTTTATTTTCTGTCAAAGAATATTATGAAGTATACTCAACTAGTTAATAAAGTAAGAGAAAAAAATCAAGAAATGTAAAGTTCGAATTTAGCAGAGTCATCAAATATTACATAGGTGATTTTTTAATTGATGAGCAATACTATCTGTTAGTTGTGCTGGCGAGTGACAGATGAAAAGTTAGAATTGAAAACTTATAGATTCCTGATTCTAATTTTAAGTTTATCTGGATCCTAAAATATTATTACTCTATTTTTAAAAATAAATATAAATAAAATTACTCGAGTAGATCAAATACGAAACTGACACTCTAGCTCCACGATGGATGGGAAATAGTTTCTATCTTATGATATAGTTAAGACGTGTGTAAGTAAAATCGAACACCAGCTTAGGAAGCTATCCACTCAACATGCATTATAATGGTTTCAACTATACTTTTCAACATTTGATTTTTTATTTTCTACCAAAGAATATTATAAAATATAACCTATAATTAATAAAGTAAGAAAAAAATTATGAAATGTAAAGTTCGATTTCAGTAGAGTTATCAAATATTACATAAGTGATTTTTTTCTTTATTTAGTGAGCAATGCTATCTGTTAGTTGTGCCGGTTAGCGACAAATACAAAGTTAAAAATGAGAACTTATAGATTTTTGATTTTAATTTTAAGTTTATCTAAATTCTAAAGTATTACTATTTTTAAAATAATAGATATATATAAAATTACTCGAGTTGATCAAATAATGCAGAACTGACACTCTAGTTCCACCATCAATGAAAAGTAATTGTTATCCTATTAAATAGTTGAGACGCGTGTAAACAAGATCGACCACCTAAAAAACTATCCACTCAATACGCATGTACAACGTAAGACCATTTTCTTGAAACCAAGTGTCAATACATCCAAGTGTAGTTGGCTAACAATGAATGTAGTGGGCTATAGTGGTAAGTCTACGTCTGCTTCGTCCGTTTATTTTTACTTATTATTGATTATTTTTAAATAATTTTATTTTTATTTATTATTTTAATATATTAATTTTTTTTTCATATTTTAATTTTAAAATGTAAAAGGGAGCTTTGAAGTAATTAATAAAATTTCTATGATTTGACTAGGAGGCCAGGGTTCAAGTCTTGAAAATAACCATTTCTGACAGAAATGTAAAGTGAGGTTACGTATAATAAACTCTTATGATTGGGTCTTCCTTAGACCTTATGCATAGCGAAAATTTTAATACATCAGAGTTATCATTTTCTTACCATTATTCACCGTTGATTAAAGATAAGATTCAATTTTTGATATGGAAAGAATTTTGTTTGTTGTTAGGTCTAGAAATGAGTTTTATACTTCGTAAATTTAAATTAATCAAACTCAGATAAAAATAATGAAGAAACTTCAAAATCCATACCATAAAAACCCCATATGAAAATCACACACCACAATCTCAATACCCCACTCTTTTCAGTTTCCCAACTCTTTCTTCTTTGCTTTGTAATCACACAGACAAATCACATGTGGCAAATCAAAGGCAACAATACAAAAAAGAATGTCTAGATTGTGCTATAAATTATCACCCCACAACAGTTGTTGAACTCCAAAAACCAAATTTTTTTTCTAACTATGCCATGGACAAACAAATTACACCAACCCTTTTGTTGATACTCTTTATTTTGCTACCAAGAACAGTTTTTTCTGAAAACTTTGTGTACAGTGGTTTTAATGGGGTTGAAGGTAGTACTCTAAGCTTAAATGGGGTTGCTGAGATTTTAAAGAATGGTGCTTTAAAGCTCACAGAAGGGAAACAGAGAGTTGTTGGTCATGCTTTTTATGAAAAACCAATTAGATTCAAGAATTCCCAATCTGGTAAAGTTTCTTCCTTTTCTACTGCTTTTGCTTTTGGGATTGTTCCACAATATGCTAAATTGGGTGGCCATGGTTTTGCTTTTACAATTTCAAGGACTAAAGAGATGAAAGGGGCATTTCCTAGTCAGTATTTAGGTCTCTTAAGTTCAAGTAATGTTGGGAATTTTTCCAACCATGTATTTGCTGTTGAGTTTGATACTGTTCAAGATTTTGAATTTGGTGATATTAGTGATAATCATGTTGGTATTGATATGAATGATTTGAGGTCCAATGCTTCAGTAAATGCTAGTTACTTTTCTGAAGGAAGTTCCATTGAGCAAAAGCTTTTTCTTCAGAGTGGAAAGACAATTCAGGGTTGGATTGACTATGATTCAAGTAGAAATTTATTGAATGTTACACTTTCCCTTTCTTCAATAAAACCAACTTCTTCAATTTTGTCTTTCCCTGTGGACCTTTCTCCAATTCTTGAGGAATTCATGTATGTTGGATTTTCTGCTTCAACTGGTTTGCTTGCTAGTTCACATTATGTATTTGGTTGGAGTTTCAAGATGAATGGGAAAGCTCAATCTTTGGATCTTGATTCATTGCCTTTTCTTCCTAGGCCTAAGAAGGACCAAACAACCTTAATTGTAGCTACCTCTTTATCGGCTGTCGTATTTTTTGCATTTGGACTCATTTTAGCCTTGTATGTCATTTGGAAAATCAAGAACATAGATGTGATTGAACCTTGGGAACTTGAAATAGGTCCACATAGGTTTTCTTACAAGGTGCTAAAGAAGGCTACAAGGGGTTTTAGAGATAAAGAGTTACTTGGTTTTGGGGGATTTGGTCGAGTTTATAAAGGAACACTGCCTAATACCGACACTGCTGTTGCTGTTAAGAGAATAAACCATGAAGCTAAACAGGGTTTACAAGAATTTGTGTCGGAAATCGCCACTATTGGTCGCCTTAGACATAGAAATTTGGTTCAGCTTATAGGATGGTGTCGGCGAAGAAGTGACTTGTTACTTGTTTATGACTATATGCCTAATGGAAGCTTAGACAAATACATTTATGATGAACCTAGACTTATTTTAACTTGGGATCAGAGATTCAAGATTATTAAAGGTGTCGCGTCTGGTCTGTTGTATTTACATGAAGAATGGGAACAAACTGTGATCCATAGAGATATTAAAGCAGGGAATGTGTTGTTAGATTCAGATATGAATGGAAGACTTGGAGATTTCGGACTTGCCAAGTTATATGAGCATGGAGCAAATCCTAGCACAACAAGAGTAGTCGGCACGTTGGGTTACTTAGCTCCAGAATTAACCAAGACAGGAAAGCCGACAACAAGTTCAGATGTTTTTGCCTTTGGTGCATTGCTGCTAGAAGTTGCTTGTGGGAGGAGGCCAATTGAGGCAAAAGCATTGCCTGAGGAGTTAATCCTAGTGGACTGGGTATGGGATAAATGGAAAGATGGTTCCATTCTTGAAGTGGTTGACCCAAGATTAAATGGCGAGTATGATGAGACGGAGGCCATAATGGTGCTTAAATTAGGACTAATGTGTTCAAATAATACACCATCTAAGAGACCTAGCATGAGGCTAGTGGTGAGATACTTGGAAGGGGAGATGTCTCTCCCAGAGATGCTGGCAGCACCCGATGAATATGATGGAAAGAAGGGTGGCACTAGTGGTATGGAGTTAGACTTCATAGATTCCTATCCGTCTTCGTCTTATTTTGAGAAAGTAAGCACATGGTCATCAGCTTATGACGGTGAAGGAGATGTTGATATTGAAGCTAATTCAGTAACCCCGTTAACGGATTCTGGCAAAGAGGACAACAGGTAGCTATGCAAAATGGAGGGACCATTCTTCCTGCCCTCACAAACTCTCTCCGTATTTTAGTACTTCTTTCTATGTTTTGATTTTTCGCTTAAATGTAAATTATATGATAGTAGTATCAATCATTCTCTGGTTCTGAGAATATTGGTGTTAGTAGGATGTGAATATATTTTTGCATTCAAGTCACTTTTGAATCTTGATGAAGCTTTGTCCATTCAAAAGAATTTTTTTATTTGGTTCCTTCCCTTTCTCTCCGTTCTTGTTCTCAATGCATAACTTTATTTCGTATTTCTACAGCCGTCATGCTAACTCAATGCTGCAGATCTGTAATGGCTATAGAACAAAATAAGTTAATATAATACATAAGCAAACACTCAAACCTGGCCTCAAAAGCACTCCGACGACACCTCAGCTTGGTCTTCGAGTTATGTCTCGTGGACATTCAATGGTGACATGACACAGAGATTTTGAAGGTGGTTAGATGATCATTTTGTAAGTTGGAGTGTTCAATGGTGACATGACACATAGATTTTGAAGGTGGTTAGATGATCATTTTGTAAGTTGGAGTGTTCAACTTTCACAATGAAACACAGGTTGAGGTGTCTAGATGATCATACTCAAAGTAGGAGCGTTCACTTGCCAGCTAAGGCCAAATTTTAGTATCAACTTATGCATTATGTTTCAAAATGATTATGGCAGTCTTCTGTTATATGGTGAACTGGCTCAGAGAAATAGTATACGAATTCAGGTTATATGAGTTGGTAATGCTATTTTAAAGTCGAAAATCATTATAAAAGTCCAAGTAGCTTTCAGTTATCATTTGTGGAGTGGGTTAGCCTGATGACTTTTGCAGCTGGTAGAATCTTTGGTTATGCTGTTAACATTTGGCAAACAACCTTCAATCTTCTCCTCTGCAGCATCCAACACATTCTTGGAATTACGGAAACACGCTGCAAGCCTGCAACAGGTAAACACCAGAAAACAGAGGAGATTAATTTTTATCGCATGCTTAGCTAGCTACTTTGCGCGAATGCTTAGTATTGAATACTTTCTTTAAGCATGTATATACTATTTTAGCCTTGTAGTTTACACAATTTCATGTTTAGGTGTTCTAACAAGTTCATAAGGAACTTCTAATGTTACTAAACAAGATTTATGATGTTTTACTTCTTGTTTCATAGATTACAATCACACTGAAAACGGATGAGATTGTGGAAGTAAATATTCTGGTTGCGGTAAACAGTACATAGAGTAGGAGTATCTGTATATGGAGATTTTACCATATTATTTCACAATATAATGTGATAAAGCCAACTCTTTGTTCCTTATGCCGTTTGGTTAGAGAGATTAAATAGGTAACTACAACAACAACATACCCAGTAGAATCTCACAAGTGGGGTCTGAGGAGGGTAAAATGTACGCAGACCTTACTACTACCTCGTGGAGATGGAGAGGTTGTTTCCGAAAGGAATTAAATAGGTTATTCGATATAAAATTCAGGACTATATGATGTACAATTGGATCTTTTAATTCCCCTGTACATGCCTGTGTTGTGTTTGTTTTTCATTACGTTATTGTCCAATGTCTGTTTGGTATCATTTCTCAAATATTTTCTTTGCCACCTTGAAATGTCATGGACAAGCCAGCAGCACAAGAGATATTTTATGGTGACAGGCAAGTTATATCTGGACAAAACCTCCGGTTTATGTATTTTAGTTTGATTGAGCATGAAATTCAAGAAAATAAACGAGACTTTGGAATCCTGTGATCTTAAACTTAAGATATGTATTATGTACCAAGACATCCTTTGGTTCGTGTTGACTTAAAACATGTAGGGAAGATGTGTTTTTTTTGGGAAAAAAACTAAAAAAGAAAGTCGGACATGTCAATAATGACATTTTTTGTGACAGAGTTTCCACTAGCTAATTATAATCAGACTTTTATTTAGCCATATAAAGCACGTTTGGGGAATCATATGAAGATAAGATCTATGTTAACATATAATTTTTTTAAAAAAAACTTCTGAGTTGTCAAATCTCTTGACGAAAATTTGCCAAACATAATTTTTGTTCTACGTGCAAACAAAGTTTCATATTGAAAGTTATATGAAAAATAAAATGACATATATGATATGATATTCTTGAATGGTATGAGACATGTTGGGAGAAAAATTGCACCACTTAGCTCAAAACAGAAAATATTAAAAATATTTTGGATTGGTTGCCGTGGTATGCCTAGCTTTGAGTGTTTATTTATGTATTCGACCAATGATTACCACGACCAAAGGCTTTATACAACTCAAATGAATGATATTGTTTTTTTCATTCAATATCTGATATCTTTATTGGACCCAAATTAAATTTGGATCGTACGTAGTAAGGTTAATATTTTTTCTATTCTCAGTACTTGATCCTAGTGGGGAATTCAAGATTTTCTTTAAGGGGGTTCAAAATTTTAAGAAGCAGACACACGAACTAATTAAAGAGGGTTCGACATCTATTATATATACATAAAAAATTATTTTTATCATATAAAAATAGTATTATTTTTTACTGAAGAGAGTTTAAATGAACCTCTTAATTACTATATGGCTTCTATACTCTTCAAACTTAAACCTTTAATCAAGGACAAAGAACTTCAAATATTCCACCACAATCCATGCCGACAAGTGAATGTCTCTTATTAAAAAAGGGTAGCCCATAATGTATATAGTAAAAAAGAACAATGCCATTATTGACTAACATGGGAGGCTTTATAGTTGTAACATTTAACATGCCATGTGACTTAAAAAAGTCAAAACTATGCTAAATTTGTTATCATGGACCCTTACAACAAGAAGAATTACTATATAAAGTAGAACATAATTAGGACCATGATTGAGGTACAACAATAACATATCAAGTGAAATTCCATAAGTGGGGTCTGGGGAGAGTGAAATGTACGCAGACCTTACTACTACCTAAGTAGAGAGGCTGTTTCCCGGGAACTCTCATCTCAAAACCCAGGACCATGATTGAGGTAATAACAAAATATTCTCTCAAATGAAAGAATCTAGAGTAGAACTAAATAACCAAATAAGGTATGAAGAATAAATGAGTGTGTTGAATGAGCGAGTTTGGTTAAGTTTGAATGAGTCAAATGAGTTGATTAATAGATTGGATGGGTTATTAAGTTAGGAGAGCTGCGATGAGTTGATTTGAGTCGAGATGGGCTAAACAATGGATCTATCACTGTCAACCCGCTCAACTTTTACATAATTTTTTAAGTTTTTGTTTGTTATCTTATAATTTTATTTTATTTTTGAGTAAAATTATTTGCTATGACTATATAAAACATATCAAATAAAAAAATTTAATTGAAATTCTTTTGGAAGATAAAAAAATTAATTCAATTAATTAACTGGGCCCTGGCTCATTCTTTCACTATTTATTTCTTAGGAATTCAGGCCCGTAATATTCTGCAGGCCTGGCCCATGATGCTTTCCTGCTAAGCCCATGAAACTTCATCTTAAACTTTACCTTAACTAATCAAATATGTTCTTCCTCTTCCTTTCAATTCAATCATTAATGGCTGTTTTTTTTTTCAATTCAATCAAATGTGAATTGTTTCGAGCAATTATATATCAAAAGATTCGAAACATGAAGACAACTAATTTTATATCTAAAATTTAAAACTATTTAATGGTGATTTTGAATTGTTTGAGATTAAATCCTCTATGTATACTTCAGTATTACTCATGTTTAGGTAAGTTATATTGTATAGTTAATGTATGACTTCTGTGACTTTTGGCGACATTCTAGATCTATCATTAATATGAACTTTAAAAAAACAAAAGCAAAATAAATAAATAAATAAAAGGTACAAGTTGTTTACATTGCCATGAGGGTTAATCATTTTGGAGTTTCAAGAATTGGGCTTTTTGTCCTCGAGATCTATAATTGCAGGAACAAGTGCAAAATAAATTCTTTTAAAAGCTCCTTTATTTTAACAAGAACTCACCACACTAGGTCTATAAATATTAAAAAATAAAATAAAATAAATCATTAGAAAATTAATCACTTTAGTTGTGCACATGGTAAACCCTTCCTCTTATGCAATAGCTCGCAAACCACGTATAAGAGTGATAATTCGCACTAGGCAAGTCCGGTGATGAACTCGACTCAGAAGGCAAACCCCTTACTTTCACAAAAGGTTTGGAACTTAACATCCAACATGAAAGCCCCAAGCCTAAACAACTAGACCACCCCTAAGTATTTCTGAATAAATTTTACTCTGGCATATAAAACTTAACCTCGAAAATAATAATATTTTTGCCCTAGAAAAGTGGAACATGGAGAAAATGCTTATCGAGTACCTCCCTTTTTAACTGCTACCACCTCTTATACACTACAGTTGCAGTTTCATTTTCTTCTAAAATAACGACTTTGCTTTAATTTTTTTTTCTCACATTTTCAAAATCAAGAAAAAAAAAAATTCAGAAGAATATGTCAACTAATTTGCATCTCTTGATCTTCCTCTGTTTGTCCTGTTATCTATCTGTCTCAAGTAATAATTCTCTCCCCTATACATCTTTTTTTTTTCATGTATGTTAAGTCGTCCGCGCGTACAATTAAACCATTTATGTTATAAAGAGTCCAGGGAAGGCTAGGCAAACCTACACTGACGTAATTGTCTCCTTGTGGTTCCAGTAGTGGAATCAGTTACTAATGCTTGCATCAGGGTAGACTGTCTAGATCACAAACACTTCCCTGAACCTGACGTAAATGCAGAATGTTTTTTTGTCATGTTTGTGAAAATGTACAAATTGTCTAATGTTGTTGTGATATACAGGTGGAACTCAATTGATTATAGTGAATAATTGCAAAGAAAGCATATGGCCTGGAATTCTTGGAACAGCAGGGCATGAGACACCAAACAATGGTGGATTCCTTCTCAACATTGGCCAACAAGTAGAAATTCAACTTCCTAACCTATGGTCAGGAAGAATTTGGGGCAGACAAGGTTGTTGTTTCGACGAAAATGGCAAAGGATCTTGCCGGACAGGGGATTGCTCCGGCCTCCTGAATTGTTCAGGGGCCGGAGGAATCCCCCCTGCAACGCTCGTAGAAATGACATTAGGTACCACAAACAATCCAAAACATTACTATGATGTAAGTTTAGTTGATGGATTCAACATTCCTGTCTCAATGATACCGATTCGCGGTACCACTGGCTGTGGTGTTGCAGCCTGTGAAGCTGATTTGAACCAATCTTGTCCAGAATACTTGGCTGTTAAATGTCAAGGCAAAATTGTGGGATGTAAAAGTGCTTGTCTAGCTACTAACTCACCAAAATACTGCTGCACAGGGGAATTTGCTAACAAGAACACTTGCAAACCAACCGCATTTTCGCGCTTGTTTAAGTCTATTTGCCCTAGGGCTTATACCTATGCTTTTGATGAATCTACTGGACTTAAAAGTTGTGAGGCGTCGCGTTATCTCATTACCTTTTGTCCTCCTACTTAATTTTACGAGCATTTTTACTATCGTGTTAAGAAATGGACCTTGGACGTAACATATATGTTCAAGTGTTGATTCAGTACTGTATGCGACTTCTTTGTATTGATATGTCTATTTGTGAACAAACTATTTTCTATCAAACTACTATACTTAAAAAAGTTGTTCATAGTACAAGCATTTTGTACTGTCGTGTTAAGAAAATGGACCTTTATTTTCAAGTGCCAATTTAATTATTTGTATTGATCTACTTGTTTATGAACAAACTATTACTATCAACATTTACTCTACTATATCTCCATTGTAGACGTCTTGCCCAATTCTCTTTTCCAAGCTAGTTTTGACTAATAGTCTGGCCAAGTTTTTCGGAGAAAATAAGTATTTTTTGGCTTGTTTTCTAAAATAAACAAGTAATAACATAGAAAGTGGTTTGACTGTTTTCTAAAATACGCAACATAAGTAAGGTTGCGAATGTTTTTTATAGACTCTCAGCTTAATTTAAACTTTCTACGAGGATCCAGCGATATAAAAGACTTTAAAACTAACGTTTGATTATCCAAATTCAAAGTTTTCCTAAATGGACAAATAGCAGTTGGTAATATTTATACAAAAAAAATCACTAATTTTAATTAGTGGCATTAAAATTCAATTAAATGGATTCATTTCCAAGTGAGACCACTCTATCTTACCAAGAAGTGTAAATGACTTGTAATTTTTTTTAAAGTGACCTAACAATATAAGAAGAAAAATTATATTGACACCTTCTAAATTCAAACTCCATTTAAAAAAATAAATAAATTAGTAGATGAAGCCTATTAAAAAGTCAGAACCCCAAAGAACAAAAACGTGTGAAAATAATTCCCCCCTAAGGCCCTAATAAATTGCCACGATTATATGCCACTTGTATTATAAATAAAGTCAATTAATTTACTAATCAACTAATCATGTCATTCAAGCACAAAAAGATCTAATTTAGTCACCTAAAATTGAGCGAAACATTTCTTGGATTATATATATAATGAGTTTTTTCTCTTTCAAAAATAGTTTTTCTATTTGTATGAGGTAGTGATAAGATTTGCGTATATTTTATTCTTTTCAAACTCTACTCGTGAGATTTCACTCAGCATATCGCTGTCGTTGTTTCTATATAAAACTATTAAATTCCATGGGACTCGTATTTTGACAAGACACTTGGACCCCATCTTAAAAAAATGTGAGAAAAGATTAAAGAAGTTGGTAGAGTTAAGTAACCAATCTTTGGTTTTATACGTGGCGTATAGTCCAAACATTCCAAGAAAATATATTAGTAACAAAAATTAGGCTTATAGCTTAATATAAATTATAGTCTTCCATGCATCAAATATTAGTTGTGAAATAGATAAACAACCTCATTTTCTCTCTTTAGACCACATTTTTTCTAAGAAATTAGTTCATCAATGGATTCTATTGTTTGTGAGCTTGAAGGGGTTCTTTTGAAAGACCCTAATCCACTTTGTTACTTCATGTTAATAGATTTTAGCTTTTGAGGCATCGGGTTTAGGTCGATTTGCTCTGATACTAATGTTATGGCCAATAATTCGATTCCTTGAGTTGATAGGGAGAGATGATTATGGATTAAAACTTACTATTTTCGTAGCCACGGTAGGGATAAAAATGTCTGAAATTGAATTAGTGTCTAGAGCTGTTTTACCTAAGTTTTATTTTGATGATATTAATATGGATGCATGGAGGATATTTAGTATGGGTGATAAAAGAGTTGTGGTGACTAAAATTCCAAAAATTATGGTGGGGTGGTTTGTGAAAGCTCATTTAAGATGTGATGAAGTTGTTGGTAGTGAACTTGTTGTTAGTAAATATGGATTTGCTACTGGATTTATTAAGGATGATTTTGACAAGATTTATAATGGGGTTGTTGAATTATTTGGTCATGAACAACCAAGTTTAGGTCTTGGAAGGTCACAATTTGCTTCTTCCTTCCTTTCTTTGCGCAAGGTATGTGTGTACACACAAAATTATTCTTGCATTTTCGATCTCTGTTATTATTTGTTATCTTTTTATTTGGTTGTTGATTCTGCTTGAACAAAAAACTTAATGTGTGTGTTGAAGTTAAACTCATAATTATAGTTAATGATTTAACTTATATGTTACTTCATAACAGTTAGAACCTGATTTCTAAGAATAACTTTGAAAATTCAATATTTTAATTTTATTGTCGTACTTTCTTTTTGATCTTTTGTATATAAAAAAATACTATATATAAAAGAGATCATTTTTATAATATATATCATATTACTTTTATATCTAGTATATGTGATAAGATGCTATGAGTTGAACTTATAAACACTAACAATAGAAATAATTTGTATACTTCTTAGTTCTTATTGTAGATTTAAGTTTTTATATTGATTTATATAGGTTAAAACGTAAATCTATCAATAAATTTTTTAACTTGATATATCATATAATCTATCATATTTTCTAAATCACTATCCTTACTTTTTAGGACATTTATCTATTACTCCTTCCGATTATTTTTAGTTGATATAATTTTTTTTAAAGGTAATTGATATAAATTTTGATTAACAATTTCAAATAATTTTTTTGCATCATATTGATATTAAAAAGATTGAAACTTATCATACTTTTGGTATAGTTTTTGAATATTTAAGTTTTTGTTTTAAAATATCCACTTAATGTGATCTACTTTAGTTTTGAAAATCAGTCAAATTGACTTTCAAAAACGCAACATGACAACTTAAAAAGAACGAAAGAAGTAGTATTATATTTCAAATGATAATCTAACAGAGCAATTTTTTTTTTAACTTGTTGAAATTATTAACTCATTTTTTTTTAAATTGTTATATGAAACGGGAACAATTACTTCCACCATTCTTGAGAAGCAAAAATCATGACCAACAACAAAAAATTATTATCAATCCATTGCCAGTAATTTTCCATGATGGTAGACTTGTTATTAGACCAACACCATTTTCATCCCTAATAATCCTTTTATGGATTCCACTAGGCATTATTTTAGCTACAATTAGAATTATCCTTGGCTTAATATTTTCATTATGGACAATTCCCTATTTAACACCTTTATTTGGTGGCAAAATCATAGTCAAAGGAAATCCATCATCAGTTATCACCATCACCAGCTCAGGCGTACTGTTTATCTGCACTCATCGTACCCTAATGAATTCTGTTATTTTATCGATCGTATTACAGTGTAAAATTTCGACCATAACCTACTCAGTCTCCCGACTGATTGAGATTCTATCTCCAATACCGACCGTCCGCCTGACTAGGGTTCGGAATGTGGACGCGCGTACAATCAAACGTCAGCTCGAGAAAGGAGATTTGGTCGTGTGCCCCGAGGGAACAACTTGTAGGGAACCATTTTTATTAAGATTTAGTGCACCTTTTGCAGAACTAACCAATAGTATTGTCCCTGTGGCTATGAATTATAGAGTAGGGTTATTTCATGCAACGGATGGAAAGCTATGGATCCAATATTTTTTTTTATGAATCCTAGACCAATTTATGAGGTAACATTTTTGGATAAATTACCAGAAGATGCCACGTGTTCATCTGGGAAAAGTCCACAAGATGTTGCAAATTATGTCCAAAAAATTTTGGGTGCAACATTAGGGTTTGAGTGTACAAATTTTACAAGAAAAGACAAGTACAAAATTCTTGCTGGTAATGATGGAATTGTATTAACAAAAAAATCAAGCACTAATTATGGGATTAAGAAAGTGATTAACACCTTCATAAATGTGGTAAGCACAAGAAAGAAGATGATTATGAGTTATTTTATTTAAGTTTGTAATGTAATGTTTTTTTTTCTTAATTTGGTACAAATTGAATGAGGGGCTTGTATTCTTTGTTTTTTTTTTCTTTCTATATATTGTAAAAAAATATATTTTTGTATAGAAATTATTGGATTAATTTCCTTTGGCTAGATTGTATAATTTTATTTATTTTTACTATTTTCATTAAGGGAGAGATCTTTTTTATTTACTTTTGGATTAATTGATGTTGTTATTTTTGTTAATAATTTTTTGTTTCCTATTTAATAAACATTATGTAGATATTAAATTCAAAATTATAAGTATTGAGATAATAATTAAAATGACAATTATTATGATGTGGTTTACGAGTATCCTTCGTATTAATAAGGATAAGATTTTTTAAAATAACATAAATAATATTTTATAAAATAAAAACTACATATGATCTTCCAAATAAAAACTACATATGATCTCTCAACCAATTTTTCTGTTGAAAACATTGTGTCATCAAATAAAAAATCTGAAATTAAGATATAATATACACAAATAGTCACACATATCCATGAATTAATTTTGAAATACTTTTGAGTAAATAATGTTTAAAGCTCTCGTCCCAAAAAAATTATGGGAAGAATTGGAAAAGAAAGTTTTTATATGATTATGAAAATAATGAAATCAACATGAGGAATAAAATAATGCAATTTTAAAATTTTTGTATTTTAATTCTCTACAAAATTCAGCAGCAAATAAGAATACTAAGTATGTGAAAAAGATTCTCCATATATAACATCAAAATAAATCACGTAATATAAATTTTAATTACTTGGAAAAAAATAAAATGAAAAAAATCAACGTTAAATTCTTAAAATTTCTTTTAAAGGTTGCATAATTAGAGGAATTTGACTTAGTATACAATTACTATATTAGTTTCTTCCTTTTTTATGACGTACAAAATTTTAGAAATGCTTTTATTAACCTATTTTTTTAAAGTTACCTAGAACTTTAGGAGTGTTTACCTCTAAATACAATTTATTTGTCTCTAAATTTTGGAACAAAAAATTGATTTCAAACCATTAAATTTTTAGAAAAATTAAATTGATTTTAAAGGACTTTTAACACAGTTGAAGTAAAAAAAAAATATAAGAATCAAAATTTTAGTCAGTTTGAAAGTATTAAATATTAGAATTTTTATTATATACAAATAACTAAAAATTTAAGTGATTATAATTTTTAATTAATTTCAAAATTTTAAGATTTTAGAATAATAATTAGGGGAAAATATGAAAAACATGATAAATATCTTTTGATAAAAAAACATTTTTCTTTTCATATTTCTTGAATTATAATAATAGTACACAGATTTTTGTAATTCGACCGGAGACGGAACCAAAAACGACGTCGTTCCGTATAGAAAACCCGTCATTCTCAAAGCCCATTTTCTGAATCCAATTTCTGGATCTTTCTGGACTCGTTCGCTCATCATCCATCAAATTCCTAAAAACTTGTTCTTTCGTTTCCATCAAATCCTCCATAATTAATTAAGCATCTGTAAGTAATTGATCTCCTTTTTCTCTAAAATTTCTCCATTTTTATGTATCTTATCATGTATGATTCCAACAAATTGATTCATTTTAGATGCACCGACGATTTTGTTTGTATGTAATCTTAATGAATTTACTTTTGAATGTGCATTGATTCTTCATATTTCCTTTTTTGGAATTGTTTAATTTGATGATTGTTGTCCTGGAAATGATGTAATCTGAGCGAATTTGTTGTTTTTAATGCCGAATTTCAGCTACTTATTGATAAATTTTGGGGGTTTTAGGCGAAATTGGAATTTGGTAATGTTTTGCTATGTTGTGATTAAAAATGGGTGTTCTTTTTTTTGGAATTTTAAGGTAATTATTACTAACATTCTAGTGTACTGGATGAGACTAAACATATTGTTAAATTGTTGCTGGGAGATTCTCAAAAAAGGTTCACTTTTTGTAGTTGTGGAAGTAAAGGGATTTTAACTTGTTTCTGGATGGAATTTTCCGATTTGTATACGTCATGATACAATGGCTTCTTATGTGGTATTGCCAAAAAAAATGTGGACTTTTGCATGTTGAACTGACAAAAAAATGTGGACTTTTGTGAGTCTTGTCGTGTAACCTCAATAGTGTGGCCTCATGGTTAATGAAGTGGGTTAAAATTCATGAGGTCTCAGGTTCAAATTCCAGTAGAGACAAAACGCTAGGGGATTTCTTTTCTATTTGAGTTAGCCTTGGTGGACAGATGGTATTACTGGTGGTGGGAGGTAATCGGTATCTCATGGAATTAGTTGAGATACGCGCAACCGGTATATCAATGTTATTAACAAAAAGGTCTTTTAGTGTATGAATTGTATGAACTCGTGTATATTATGAGTGCAATGCTAATACTACCTGGTTTACATGGTCCGTTTTTCTTTATTAAATTTCCCTTTAGTCAAAGTGAATGTCCTGCCTGTTGCTATCGTCAGCTTTCATTTACTTCATTGTAGATCTGGAGGTATTAAATATGCTTGTGCTTTGCTTGTGTTAGAGAATACATTAGCATAGTTTTGTTGTTAGGTGATGGCTGTGAGGGAGGATAGAAGACAATAGGTGTATGTGTATACATGCAGTAAATCTGAGTTATTGTACATACTTTACTTTTCTTACATGAATGAACTCATTTTCTCCTTCTCATCCTGTGTGAGGGTGTTTGATTGATGAGAAAGATAAGAAATTAATGAAGATTATTGACATGTAAGCCAAATATATGCAAAGTACCAAAATTATCATTTAAAATGATTGGTGGTGAGATTTTCACATGACCTTTAATTTTCTCAAGGAATTTTCTTTCATATAAAGCGAGTCCCAAGAAGTCATGTAACTAAGGATGAAATGAGGATGCTAAGAGTAAATTGCTCTCAAAAAAGAAAGGTGTCATATTTTTTTTTGGTACAGACTAGTATGAAAAGTGTCAGATATAATAGGACAGTGGCAGCAGATCTGCTTAGTTGCTGGATCAGTAGGGGGGAGAAAATGTAAGAAAAAGTGGTGGAATATGATACCATCATGCATTTGGTGGTCTATCTGGAAAGAAAGAAATAGCAGATGCTTTGGAAACAAGGCTAATTCAATTGAGACAGTCAAATGGAACTGCTTGGCTACTTCTTATTTTTTGTGTATAGAAGGGACAGAAGAAGCTGCACAACTTTAAGATTTTATAGGCATTTTGTAATCTATTAGCATTTCTATTTTTTCTCTTATTGGAACCAATTTTTGGATG
>DF360170.1:8930-24973 GCA_000787875.1 Solanum virginianum | reverse complement strand
ATCATTTGTCTGGCGATAGAACTTTTTGAACATATAGCATTAAATATGCCATAACATTTGAATGAGGTTTACAAGTTTCTCATTATTAAGGGTAAAATGGGAAGTGCAAATCTAGTTGTTTGCAAATTTAGAATTATATGTCATAAGCAGTGTCTGGATAGAAGACAACGGTGTAAGATAGTCGATAGATCGGTTAGGGGTGGACAAGTATATGTGATGGGTACTGTACATAACTTTACTCTTCTTACATAAATGAAGACGTTCTCTCTCTCTCGGCATTTCTTGCCCTTAATCCATACTTTGTTTCTTCTTGTGAATTGATCTAGGAATCTTCATTTATGACAGTTTGCGTTAGTGTTATCTTGTCAAACAAAGTGAAGTAGGTTAATATTTATACTGGACAAGTTTTGTCACTTTGCCTTTATCTGGATTTTCAGTTAATTCAAGCTCTTCAGTGGATTTGGTTGCTGGACCTTCTACGAGCTATAATTTTTGTTTGCTGAAATAGTTCTTGTACAACTCCAAACATGAGCTTTGTTTTCCGAGGCGCTAGAGCAGATATAGAACCTGGTTTTCCAGGATTGATCCCTGAGCGCCGTGCAGTGGTAGTCTTCCTGCATCTCTTTTTAATCTTGGTCTCGGTTGCCTAAATGCTTCTAGGGATTGTTACATTTTTAATCTGTTTTACTCATCTTATGTACCTTTTCTTTGTTCCTTTTCCATATTCAGCGAGTTCATGCAGCCCGGCCAGTTAATACTAACTCACTAGCTTTTCTTGTCACGGGTACTTGTAGCATATAACCCTTTGTTCTTTAATTTATTGGTCATGTCTTTGATTTACCTAGATCTTTATGTGACCGCTTTATTGTGACAGTGGTCTTGTTGTTCATGATTCTAAATTCTCATCAAATGTCACCAAACTTTCTGGTAGGTGGTCTCTTTAAAGAGTGATATCAGAGCATGTTTATGAATTAAATCTGGCCCTTATATTATTTATGTGGAACTTTGTGTGGTTGCTTTAAATCTACCTTGCAGCTGTGGTTGGTGCTTGGTGTCTTCTTCATGGCAACAACCCTAAGGATGTATGCAACGTGTCAGCAGCTTCAAGCCCAGGCACAGGCTCATGCTGTTGCTGCAAGTGGCCTTCTTGGTCCTACAGAGTTGCGGCTGCATATGCCTCCATCAATAGCACTTGCAACCAGAGGACGGTTGCGAGGCCTCAGGCTACAGCTTGCACTTCTTGACAGGGAGTTTGATGACTTAGGTGACAATGCATGCGTCTCTGATCTTGAGCATTTTCTGGCTTTCCAAAAATCCAAGTTATCCGAATTTTATATTGAAATGATCTTAAATGATGTTGGAAGTTTATTGATATTTTTTGGTACTAGCAGATTATGAAACGTTGAGGGCACTGGATGCTGATGATGCTCCTACAACACCATCAATGACGGAGGAAGAGATAAATGCTCTTCCTGTTCACAAGTACAAGGTTTCTGGACCCCAAAGGTCTGTCATGTTGATTTTTTTCTAATATTTGCTTTCACAACCTTTTGAGTTCTCAGCTTTTGATATGCCAATTCGACTCCTAAATCAGACCATGTTTTCTTTCTCTCTTCTTTGTTAATTTCCATCTGTGACTTGTGATTTATGGAATTAATTTCCATCAGACCATGTTATTGTGACTTTTAATCCGCTTTCAAAGGATTACCGGACGATAGTGTCAATTTGTGATGGTTTTTCAGGTTGCTGGTGTACCTTTGATTTGGTTATATGCATGCTGGAATTTTGTTTACATAATTTTGTATTTTATGTAATTCTAACATAAAATTCCTGCTCAGCAAGTTCTGTTATTGAGTGCTGATGTTCTGTTATTTTTCATTATTCTTGCTCTGTAGTGGAAGTTTATGAATTTTTATTTCTCGATTTGGCTGATGAAGTTGAGGACAATATTTTTGTATGTCAGTTCTCTCTTTTTTTGCTTCCTTCGTCGTAATATGTTTTCCAGTAAGTTATTGATCAGTGTATAACTGTTTGTACTGGGCCATGTATCTCCTTTGGTAATATCTTGGCTTCTCTGGATCCTGATGACTACTCTTCTTGGCAGTACTGGTTCATCAACACACCCAACAACTTCTTCAGGGTCCACTGAGGTACCTCACTTTCTAGTCCCCTCTTGAAGCTTGTAAAAGAGATGCCTATCCAAATTGATTATCTTTAGGAGTTGTATTTAGCTTTTCGCATTCTAGTGTTGTTTGCAGGACCTATCTATGAGACACAATGTGATGATTGTCCTTTTTTTACTGCTACTTCCATTTCATGTATGAGCGATATATGACTGGTCACAGAGTTTAAGGGAAAGGGAAGATTTTTTGGAACTTGTGATCTTAAACATTCCTTTGGTAGGAGAGTCCTGGGTTCTTTGAGAAATTTCTTTTGTTTATTTATATTCTGAGTTCCTTCGCCTCAACTCAACCATAATCCAAGAACCTCTAAAGATTAGAGGACAATTCGTTCTATGACTGTTACGCGTATAGCAATGAAATCTTTCTTCATCTAGAGAACGAAAATATAATTATCTAAGAAGGAAGAAAAAAGAGAAGGGTAAATATTGGAGGAGATATAAGCTTCATAAATACAACAAAAGACAAGAATTACCTTGCGCATTGGCATCCTTCATTGCCCAGGAAACAACTTCTCTACTTCTATGAGGTAGTGGTAAGGTCTGCGTACATTCTACCCTCCTCAGACCCCACTTGTGGGATTCCAATGGGTATATTGTTATTGTTGTTGTTGTATTGGCATCCTTCATTATTGATGAAATAAAAGTCATGTCATGTCAGCGATCTGTATTTTCTGTGGTAGACTTGTTTATTATTTGCCAAATGTAGTCGTCGAAACTTCATTTTTTTGTCACAAGAAGAGTAATAAATTTATTGTTCTATTTCTAGCAGAAGAAGCAAGAACCTGCAAATGCCATAGGAGTTGCAAAGAACTCCGATGACGAACTAACTTGCAGTGTCTGCTTGGAGCAAGTCAATGATGGGGAACTCATTCGTAGCTTGCCTTGTTTACATCAGGTTCAGTATTTTAATAGTGTTATGTTTTCTTACCTTCACAAAATTCCATTTTGGGGCACATTTCCGTAGATCAATAAGATTTCTTGTTTGAATTTAGTTAGTTTGTATCGACAATCATCTCAACTATATGGAGATCTCACTTCATTAATCAAGTATGTTAAGACAAGGAAGACATTTATGGTTTTGTTACCTACAGAATGAGGCATCTAGAAGAACTTGTAGATAGTCTCGCCTAGAGATCTGCCCAACATTATCTGTTTGTTTTTTGAGAAAAATAACAACCATGTATGATCTCTCTTGTGTACGTCCTGCTCTCTCCATACCCCACTTGTGGGATTACACTGGGTATGTTGTTGTATGATCTCTTTTGCTTGCTAGTTTGTTAGCCCCGGGATTGTGGGTGTTGAGGATGAAACAAAGCAAGTAGTGTTCAGTATGAATGTTTGGACATATTATTGCAGAGTAGGTACATGACTTCATGTGTTATCTTTTGTTTTTGCAGTTTCATGCAAACTGTATTGACCCATGGCTACGACAGCGGGGAACGTGTCCTGTCTGCAAATTTAGGGCCGGATCCAGGTGGAATGATAATGGACAAGGAGGAGAAGATGCTTATGATATGGTGTAGTGGACATCTGTATAACTTATCTGTAAAACCAACATCGATATACAGACCACACATATATATGCACCACAGAAGCCTGCATTGTTATGGCACTCTGAAATTGTGCAGACTAGCAGAAATATGTCACATTGGTAAATATTAGCTTAGTCTTCAATCTTCTCAGGATATGGTGGCGCGATCTCTCGTTCGAGGTAGACAGCCCATGAGCCTGAAAAATCTCTTTCTTCCCCATCAATGTACTGAAAAATTGTTTCTGGAAAATTAACTTGTTTGTCAAATGTGGCTATTTTTATGATCAGATTGTTCCTTCTGTCAACTCATGTTGCTTACATTTTGTTATATCTTTAGGGGTTGTTTGGTAAGCTGATTACATTGTCTTTGGGGTTATAATTCTTGGACAAATTTATCCCACCTGGGATATGGGATAAAGTAATTCCAAGTTATATGCTGATTATATTGTCAAACAACAACATACCCAGTGAAATCCCACAGGACTCATGTTTAAATTCCAAGTTATATGCTGATTATATTGTCAAACAACAACATACCCAGTGAAATCCCACAAGTGAGGTCTGGACAACAAAATACAATACAAATTTTATATCGGGCTTGGTCCTGAGAGTCCTCAAGTGAGAGTTCAACACATCAATTCTCATTCGTTATTCGATATTCGTATTGAAATTAAACTAAATTTGAATTCGTACCCGAGAATAATGATGAGGTTATGGTTGCGTTACTAGAACGTACATGGCTACTCATGTCATATCTTTGTGTGTGATTTTTAGCATTTCTTTTATTAATTCGAAATATTTTGATCGGTTCAAATTCAACTCAATACGTCTATTTTGTAATTTATATCATTCATCTTTGGTCTGAGTTGATGTTCTACCTAAAATATTCTTCACAATACTTTTCATTATTTACATACATGAATTAGCCGTTTTCGTGTCAATGCAATTACGTTGTTTCATCATTAGATTAAGACTTTAATTTATTGATTAAAGATTAGAAGTTTATCTAAATAGAATATAAAGTTAAGTTTTATATTAATTATTAATCCAATAATTTGAGATTAGATTCAATGTTCTGAAAATCATGAATAGTATCAAATAAGAGACATTATATTTCAAATTAAAAGATGAAAAAGATTTTTTTTTTCTTGTGTTTGATGAAAAAAGAACAAATAAAGAAATGAGAAAATTTCTCGGAGTAAGTATAGACACTGCTATTACCTAACGATTGAAAGATTATAGAAAAATACTACATGTAAAAGGGGTAACTACCATAAAAATAAAATTATGGTTTAAAGCTTAGAACGGTAGAAATGAGGATATTACGATGAATGTATGAACATACAGTAAGTGATAGAAATAAAAAAAATAGATATTTGGAATAATGTGAGAGTGTCTTCGGTGTAGGACAAGATGCGAGAAGCAAGGCAAAGATGATTTAGACACGTGAAGAGAAGTTAGAATGCTCCTGTGCGAAGGTGTGAGAGACTGATTATGGATGATTCCAAGAGATGTAAATGCAGGCCGAAGACATATTTGGGAGAGGTGATTAGACATGACATGAGGTAGTTCTAATTTACCGAGTATATGATTTTATATAGAAGGTCGTGGACGATATATATTAGGATAGAAGGTTAGTAAATAATAATGTTTGTCGTGTTATCCGTCTATACATACTAATAGTTGTAGTATTACTCTAGTAGTTTCCAATCCTTCTATTTCTATTATTATTTGTTATCTTGTACTTCGATTATCATATTATTCTGCTATACTTACTATCATGTTATTCTTTGTCATTTGTGTTACTATTGGTTATTTTTTGTACTTCTATTATATTTTTATATGAAATGCTTTACACTATTTTTTCTTGAGCCGAAAGTCTATTAGAAATAATTTTTTTATTTCTGAGGTAGAAATAAAATTTGCGTACATTCTACTCTCCCAGATTCAATTTTATAAAATTATAAAAAATACATTATTATTATTATTATTATTATTATTATTATTATTATTATTATTATTATTATTATCATTATCATCATCATCTCATTATAATAATTATTATTATTCAAAATAATATCCAAATAATATTTCAAGTCTTTGAGGCACAATCTGTGACCAAACAGTAACTAGATCACAAGGATCAAAATTTTTAATTTTTTTAATATATATTTCAAGGACAAATAGTGAAAATTTCCATAAATATAAATTCAAGAAAAAAAGGACAAGTTAGTTTCTAAATTAGGAAAGCTAAATGGACTAGCATATATATATAGGGCACTGCCTATAAATTTAATTATCTGTTGTTGTCAATTTTCTCAGCAAGATTTCTGGGCTATCTTTTTTATGCAAAATTTCAAAAGATTTGATTCATTTACCCGTGTTTGAATCCTGACTAATTCAAATTTACACCACGTGAGACTCGAAAGGAAGTGCTTTTTATCAAAATAGAACTCAATGGTGATAAAATATTAGTGTAACTCCACGAAATGAAGTCTAAGGTTTATAGAGTGTATCTAGACCTTACCTTTAAATGTATTATAATTTTGGAATAAGATTTCAAAATTTAATATTCATTAAACATCTAATTATCGAAAACAATGCGTTTAATAGGACTCATGTTTAATTAACAAGATTATTGAGTATTAATGTGTAATTTATGTCAAAAGAATTATGAAAATAAAAAATAGATTTAGGTTTTTGCTAGGCCTTAGGGCGGACGAAAGAAGTATTGACATCATATCAGATAAAAGATTATAGACATAATATATCTCAAATTCAATTAATCAATTAAATGATCTTGGATAAAATTTCGAATTCAAACTTGTAAAAATTTCAAAATAAAAAATTCACGTCTAATTTTTGTTTCACATATATATAAGGGTTTTTAATGAAATTGATATCCTTTATACATTACTCCACTCAAATATTACAAAAGAGTTATATTATTTGAAAAATATTACTATTCTTTCCTGAATTTCTCACATAACAAAAGTTCATTACATTTGACTGACCTTAGTTTTACATTTATTAAAAAAATTGATTTTGACATGACCTAAATTTATAGAAAAAAATTGAAATAACAAAACCCATCACATGGATCATAATTGGTCATGACTAGGTGTGGATGAGGAAAATCCAAGTTAATTTCAACCTAGAGGACATAGGAAGAAAAATAAATTGATTTGACATACCAATATATATATATATATAATTGTCCTTTCAAGACATGAAAGGGAGGTTGTGAAATCAAAAATAGGTTTCTCATGAGAATCCTTAGGTTATTATAGCTGGCTTTAAGTTTTTCTTTTTGTGTGTATATTTATCTGGTGTCAAGATCTGCATTGGCGTTTAATTAATTCAAATTTGTGTCGTGTAAAGCTCGTTCAAAGTAACATTCTTTTGTCAAGAACTTTTTTCCATATCGAGAGTTTGAAATCGAGATCTTTAATTAAAAAAAATAACAATCTCGTCCACTGCACCATAATTTTTTGTGGTGCTAACTTGAGGGTTAGTGAATCCTTAGGTTATTATAGCCAGCTTTAAGTTTTTCTTTTTGTGTGTATGTTTATCTGGTGTCAAGATCTGCATTGGCGTTTAACTAACTCAAATTTATGTCGTGTAAAGCTCGTTCAAGGTAACATTCTTTTGTCAAGAACTTTTTTGCATATCGAGATTTCAAAATCGAGATCTTTAACTAAAAAAAAAAAGATAACAATCTCGTCCACTGCACTATAATTTTTTGTGGTGCTAGCTTGAGGGTTAGTGAATCCTTAGGTTATTATAGCCAGCTTTAAGTTTTTGTGGTGTCAATATCTGTAGTAGTATTTAACTAATTCAAATTTGTGTCATATAAAATTTATTCAAGGTAGCATTTTCTGTCAAAATTTTTTTTCATATCGAGAGTTTAAAATCCGAACCTCTAATTAAGAAAGAAGCAGTCTCGTTCACTACACAAAATTTTTTTTATGGGGCCTTAGGGTTAGTGAATCCTTAGGTTATTATAGCTAGTTTTATTTTATTTTATTTTATTTTTATTTTGTGTGTGTATGTTTATCAAGTTCCAGGAAACAACCTCTCTACTTAGGTAGTGGTAAGGTCTGTGTACATTCTACCCTCCCCAAACCCCACTTATGAAATTTCACTGGATATGTTGTTGTTGTTGTTTATGTTTATCAGGTGTCAATATCTATGCTGTCATTCGACTAATTAAAATTTGTGTCATGTAAAGTTCATTCAAGGTAGCATTTTCTCTCAAGAACTTTTTTCATATCGAGAATTTAAAATTGAGGCCTCTAATTAAAAAAAAAACAGTCTCGACCATTACATTATAATTTTTGATTGTGATAGGGTACGATGTTAAGAAAGATGCATTAGTTTCAAGAAACTCAATGGTCTTGTCGTTTTGCACCTCATTAAATTAAACTCAAGTATTAAGGATGTTTAATTACGTTTTCATTAAAGGAAAAAAAATTAGAATATGGTTTATATTTTTCGAAGGAAAGTAAATAATATAGTAAATTTTATTATGACAAAAATGCAAGGTATTAGTTATATATGAAAATTTTAGTTATTGATGTATCAGACTATTAGTTAAAGTTTATATTTTATCATGCATAAAATAATACAATATATAAAAACTCTCATAACTTATTATACAGGTCGCAACATTATATCAATTTTACATATGATTAATTCATCTTCTAGCAAACTATCGAACGTGATATTCCATCTATCCCATTTTATGTGGCACCTTTTCTTTTTCAATCCATTCCAAAAAGAATTTAACTTTAAAATTTTTATTTTACCCTTAATGAAATGATTATTAACCACACAACTATTTAAAGATGATTTTATACCACTAATTTCAAAAACCTTTATTTTTTCCTTAAATATCTGTCAAGTCAAAGAGTATCACAATAAAATGAGCCAGAGAAAATATTACCTATACTCTCTCTATCTCATTTTTATGTGGCATCTTTTCTTTTTTATCCGTCCCAAAAAGAATGTCACATTACTCTAAAATTATTTACCTTTAAAATTCTCTTTTTACCTCTAATGATTCTCAGCTACACAAATATCTAAGAATAATTTTAAACAGGTTTAAAATAATCTTACTTTTTTTCTTAAACACCATGTCAAATCAAAGAATACCACATAAAATTAAACAAAAAAATATTACTTATACATAATTTAATAACAACGTAACTCATCTCAAAACCAGCTACCGAATGATCGGGTAAGCATAATATCCACGCATGAAACAAAGTAGCGTGAATATTGAGAAAACATAAAGACATTCATGAATTAGTTCAGTGTTGGCGTGGGAAGCGGAGCAACTTGACTGTGGGAGTACCAATAATTGAAAAGTATCGCCAAATCGTCTCGAGTTTCAGTTCTGAATATAATTTTTTCCGAATGTGAATTAACAATATTCTAAAGTGAATGTAATAAAAAATTTTAAAAATAATAATTGAAGAGTCCGTACGAAAATGAGAGGATATGTGAAGAGTTGGGCTTTGGGTATATGTAAGTGGATCATGGCCCAATTTAATGGGCCCTCCCACTACCCCGTGTCTCGCTCTCCTCCAACCCATCAATGTCACATCTTGTAAGGAAATAATTATGTTTTTAATTTTTTTCAAATAAAATATTTATTATTTTTAAATATATTTTTTATTTATTTGATATATTTAGAAAGTAGGAAATATATGTATGTATTATATTTATTTTGATTAAAAAAATTGTACGTATGCATGAAATATAAAAATGTATCAAATCATGCATAAACGTAATTTTTACATGAGTCTTAAAATGTATTAAGCTTATTTTAGTAAAAAAAAATCAGAATAATGTATTAAAAGTGAATTATATATCTAATATGGTCTTTTAATATCTTTGATTTTAATTTGATAAGTTTCTTTTTAAAAAGTTAAGTTTTTAAATATTTCAGAATTTGGAACGAATCTAAAATATTTCTTTCTGAAGTTTCGATGTAAAATGTCCTCTACCAACGCATTTAACTACATTTGTTAGAATAGCTTTCATTGAGTCTTAGATGGGTGAAACAATAGCTAAAGGTTTTTTGATACCACACGGTTGCAACATCAACAAAAGTAACCATAATTCAGTTGGTGGAAATTCCTTGATTAAAAGTTTACGTATATGTGAAAATTTTAAAATAAAAAATATTTCTACATTTTATCATTTTAAATTAAAAGTATGTAGATATTGTGACATTAAAAATGTCATGTGAAAAATGACATTAAAAAATTATCAAAAAAAAATCTTTTTTTAGATCAATAAAAAAAGAAAAAAATTAAAACAAAGCAAATTAATTCTTTTGTTTGACTTGTTACTATATAAACAATTAATTTTTCTTTAATACATTTATTGTTATAATTAAATTAGATTCAAAATTCATTTCTTCGTCGCTACGAACCTTTCTATGGTCCAGTATACACATGTAGTAGGTAAGAATATGAAGTTAGATATAGAAATTAGACTGTATTTGATTAGACTTGTGTTGACTTTGTTATAATTAGCTGTCTTTACCTAGGATTTCACATTTTCTTATTAATAATAAAAAATATTACCTAATATACTCCTTCCTTACGTTTCAATCTACTTTTCATTTTTCCCATTTACAATAAATAATAATAATAATAAATAAATAATCTAAAATAGTGTCACATTTCTCTAAGATTTAATTCTAATATTTCTTAATTTAACTTTAACGACATTTAATGTGTTAAATTTACAAGGTTTAAAATTTTTTTTAATGCCTTTAAATTTTATGAACATTATAATAAGATACAGAAACTGAAACTGAAAATATATATAGAATAAATTTTCAAGAATCATCGGGTTGATTGTGTATAATTTAATATTTTTTTTAGATATTATTTATAAAATTACACTAAATATATTATTATTATTATTATTATTATTATTATTATTATAAAACTATTTATTAGAAATTGTACCTAATAAAATTATAATTAAACATTTTTATTACAATTTTCGACATATTGAATAAAAAAAATACTGATTTTTGACTAGATATTAAAGAAGAAACTATACATGTTCCCCAATAATATTTGTAGTAATGTCATAGATATTCGAATCTTCATCACATGTTTTTATTATTTTTTTTCAACAATCAAATGATTTTACATTTTATGTAGGTCCTTTCACCTTTTATTTTAACTATATTCTCCTATATAATATTGTTAAAGTCTTAAAAGATTCAACAAAATTATTCAAAATAATAGAGAAAATGTTCACATTTGTTTGTGAAGTCTTAAAAGAATTTGACGAAAAATGTGTAAATTTTCTTCTTAGTTGTTTAAAAGTGTGCCAAAATTAAATATACACCCGCAATAATTAATACTTAATCTTAATCTACCACATAATGCACCGGCTAATTAATCGCCCTTTGTTTAAGATGACTTCGCCAATATCTTAACATAACATGTAAAAAGTCCAATTAATTGAAACGAAAGTAATTATACTCATCATGATGATAACATATATTATATTGGACCTACATAAATACCAAAAACCATATACTACACATAAACATTCGATTAACTTGTGTAAAAATTATAATTTTATAGATTCTAACAAGGAGCGGAAAGGATCACTACAAACAACAACAACATATCTAGTAGAATTCCACAAGTGGGGTTTGGGAAAGATAAAATGTACGCAAACCTCGATATAGAGGCTATTTTCAAAAAACTCTTATTTCAAAAATCAAGCCTCATAATTAGAAGATACTAGATATGGGAAAAAAGGGAGAAAAAAAGAAAAAAGGAAAACAACTAATAATGAAAAACAAATGATAGCATGCAAATACGATAAAAGTAACAATTATAAAACAAACAATGACAACACATAATATAAAGACACGACTAATTCTACTAACCTAAAAATTGTAACTGAGTAACAAGTAGTACTTTTTAGAGTCATCTTTTACTAAAAATATTTTAACTTTTCAAACTAAATTTCTCGATCACGAATCCTAATTAATTGAGCCACACCACAAGGAAACCTAAAAACCCATAGAAAAGTTAACGTGTAGTACTCTTCCTCCTTTAATACATACATATCACCATCAATCAATTTTATAAAATTCTTTTGCAGGACGCAATTACATTATAGTAAGTATATTTTTATTTTCCATATTAAGTTGTAATATTAACAGACTGAATAAAAGTATAGTAATTAATTTCAGAGTAATTTTTGGTAAAGATTGTGATGTGTAACTGTTACAGTGTACTACACACCACCCAATCCCTAATTTCTAGTAAAATATTCACTTTTTTTATCATCACATATTTTAGTATTTATAGATCCAACTCTTTAACACTTTTTTTTCCTTAGCACCACTTCAATTATATATGTATTTTTTCCATCTCTTCCTGTCATTATTTTCCTAGGGTTAGGGTTTTGGTCAAGTGGTTTCACCTTTTTTCGTGTTGAAATTACTGAATTACACTAAATATATTGTTTGTTATATCGGCGAAGATATGATGATACCCTAGTTGATTTTTTGCGGGTGGAGCATCATCAAGATTCACAAAGCTATATTAGGGCTTTAATTTTTTTTTAAAGCCCTATGGTGATATCTGGGAATCTTGATGATGCTGCAGCGGCAAATAATGACTAGATATATATATATATATATATATATATATATATATATATATATATTGTGAGTTTTTCGATTAAGGAGGTTTGGATGAATCACCTTATAGGTATCATGAATTTACTCCTAGCATTATAGATCCGCCTCGGAATCGAATAAGTTATAATTTTTCAAGATTATAGTTGAAAAATGTTTAATTTTTTATTTTTCTTATTTCAAAGATGGTGTATAATGTACTAAGTTTTATTCCTTTTAATTTTCTCTTTGTCCTTGTTAATAAATAATTAATTCTTCTGAAATTAGCCGTACTGTCTGATGATGCAGTAAATATGTCTGTACTTCCAATGTATAAAAAGGACATACACAAAACATCCTGCATCAGCAAGGTTAATATTTGCGTCTAATTCTAACACTACTAATAAAATGTTATAGTGTTCTAACATGAAAAAGATTATTAAAAAACATATATTTCTGGTATTTTAATGTTTGTACTTGAATGTGATATTTAAATATTTATTCTCTTTGGATTCTAATATGTTGTCACTAGTTATCTTTTTTTACTAAAGACTGTTTTTATGTCTCTTTGTTGATTGATTTTATTTTTATCTGTTTGAAGATCTCTTGTCATTGTTTGTTACAGTTTGATGATTGATCTTTTGGGGCCTTAGGCATATAGTGCCTTCAGATAATTGCGTATGGGGCAGATCAAATGTACAATTCATTAGGTCAGCCAAATATTCTCTTATTAATTCCATTTTCTGCACTTCTGATAGGTTGGACATTCGATCTTTGGTTTCATATTTTCAAGAATTTGCTTTTGGAAACAATATCACTATCTCTATGAGGTAGTGGTAAGGTCTGCCTACTTTTTACTCTCCCCAAACCCCACCACTGAGATTTCATTGGAGATGATGTTGTCGTTATGGGTAATTGTTAATTAAAAATAGATATCAAATAAAGTCCAGTTTGATTCATTCTTATTCTTAAGAAGCAAATAGTATTTCCTATTGATTTGTCCCCCCTATTTTGATTTTGAACTATTCGTCGCTACCTTGTGGCCAAGGACTAGCAAAATCAAAATAGTGAAATTCTTGAGTCATCTCAACGGGTTCAGAAACCACAAGTTTCTCTGGATCATCGTAGCGTACTTCCGCATATCCACTCATAGGAAGGTCTTTTTGTAATGGATGGCCCTTTGAAACCATCATATGTTGATGTATGGCGTAGATCCGGATGATTGATGGAAAAACACTAAACATATCCCACGATAAATCTTGATTTGGTTTGGCAATTCGATTTTGGTGAGATAGTGGTGTGTAGTTATCTTGCAAAGATCCATTGTATCTATTTTGCTTTGACACAATGTTTAAAAAGGTAAAAAGAAATTTTGTGATCTTAAACTAAGATATTTAAATATACTAAAATATTCTTTAACCTTCTGGCTTTCAGAAGGGCCAAAAATGGATGATGAAATAATTGTCAAGAATTGGGAATTGCTACACTAATTCTAGGGTTTTTGGGTAAAATATTTTTTTCTTGATCATCAAATATATTGAGGGGAACTTTGAATTTGTGGTTGTTCTCATTGTTATTGTGACTCTAGCCTATAGAATTGTTTATAAATTGTATCTATTTTTTCGAGCAAGTATTTATATAATTATTTGAACTGCTTTTTTTTTTTAGTAGAGTCTCTGTCAGAGACAATTACTTTGCGTTTTATAATAGGAGTTTCATGGAAGCAACCACTCTACTTCTCAAGTAAGAGTAAAATTTTCCAGCACTATACTTTTTATAAATTTTATTTGTAAAATTATATTAAGTATGTTATTATTATTATCGTCAATGGAATATCAGCATACGTAAAGAGTCGTTGAAATAAGAAATTCACATATATACTTCACGTATTCTAGGTAGGGCTTCATACAATGTGCAGTCTTTCTCCCATTTGGTCCAATTTGCTACTTATTTATTTTAGGGGAAGTAAATACTCTTAGATTTGATGTGAATTATTATTATTATTTTTTAAATATTAACAATTTTAAAAATACTTTTTTATTTGACTAACTAAACTTAAATACACTCTGATTTTGCTATATACGTCCCCAAATTCTTGCCAAGTTTAGGAGTATTTTTCAACACTTCTCTTGTTTCATTCTCCTTACAAGAGTTTGAAACCACTTTCAATGTCATTTGGCAAATGGAGAGTATATTTAAGTTTGATTAGTCAAGTAGAAGTATATTTTTTAAAGTTGTTAATAGTTCGTTGACGAAACTAATAATTTGCGCCTAGTTCAAAGGTGTATTCAATACTTTTCTCTTTATTTTATAATACAATATTAGTTTGAGATGAGTTTAAATGGAAAAATATAATTATTTTTTTATTGAGGCGTAACTATTGTAGCTGGCCCAATGGGCAAATTCAAAATTTTAAATTCATAATATCTTAACTTTAAAACAGGAAACAAATTAGTTTAAAATATATACTATTCAATCCCTCGGTCGCTCTTTTTGTAGCACCTTTTAATTTGGATATGATGTTTAAGAAAAAAAGAAGAATTTGTTATCTTAAACAACTTTTAAATATTTGTGTGATTATAAATCATTTCATTAAGAATAAAAGATGTATTTTAAAGTTAAATTATTTCTCATTATAATAAATAAAACAATCTTTTTTCTTGAACGAATTAATAGAAAAAATATATATTATGAGACGGAGGAAGTATTTAGGAAATTTTTTTGGGAGAGGGAGGAATGGCACTTGAGGGATTACAAAAAAAATATTGGAGATAAAATGTTATAATTTAGTCAAACAAAGTGTGTATAAATTTTAGAACATAAATTAGGGTTACTGAATTACATTTTGCTTATTTTAGTCAAACTATAAGTGTGCAATTATTTAACCTTATAAATTGACCCACTAACCAACTGTGGTGCCTCATTTTTCTATGGTTAGGATGTTTCTAGGCTCCTCCTTATCATATTTGGACAAATTCGTTTTTCATTGAATTTATTTTTGAGAAAATTAAGTTTGTACATTTTTAAAGTAAATTATTTATATTTATGTAACCTCTTTATATTTTGTACTCCCATGCTATTAAAATTTTATCCTCCTAATATTAAAATTCGCGCGCTGAGTCAGCACCTGCTTGTATATACTAACAGGGTATCACAGATGATTAAGCCCAATCCTATATGATATCAATATGGTATAAATATATCGACAGAGTATGTAACGAATATATTTCCCACTAATTTAGAGTTTAATAATTTTTTTATTTGTTTCTTAAAAAAAATTCTATATATCAATTGGGTATCAATATACCCCCTGAGTAGCACAAAGGATTGAGCTTATTCTATATGATATCGCTATGATATATATATATACCGTCAGAGTATATTTTATAGTATTTATGCTAACATCCGCATGACATCGGCATGCGAAATAAAATGGGGTAAGTGAGTAAAATGGTAAATATTTTGGGTAATGGGTCCATTAAGGTAAATAATTTAGATTGGGTCTATTATGGGTAAATAATTTCAAATTAGGTCTAATTTATGTATTTTTTCCTTTATTTTATAGGAATAAGAATTAAGGCACAAATCTAATTTAACATGATAGTAAAATTAGGTTTGATGTGACTTGGAACAAATAGGAAGCGATTGATAAATATTTCGAT